>WTSP01014522.1:0-10463 GCA_025331215.1 Actenoides lindsayi | reverse complement strand
TGTGTCCTGCCCTGGGTGATCCTGCTCTGGCAGGGGGGTTGGACTCGATGATCTCCAGAGGTCCCTTCCAACCCCTAACATTCTATGTTTCTATGTGACAAGCAATGCCCCTTCAAAACAATGATGTCAGAATAAAAGACACTAGGTATTAGATGGGATTATTTTTCTTTTGTTAACAAGATATTTAGTATATAAGAAAAATTTAGGAAATAAAACTGTTTTTCTGAAATATGGAATTTTTGATTCTATTGGTGATAATAAATGTGCTGTTACTCCTTGCAGCAGCATGAGACTAGGAAAACCTAATTTTCTTAGCCATCGAATCCCATGTGGAAAATTGGCAGCTTGCTTAAGTATTACCAAGGGCCTTTATTTTCCCCCTCTTGATGGAACAGCTGTTAAGACTTAAATGGGTAGAAAAGTATTAACACTGCATACCACCTAATCTTAAAGTATCTGCTCACCTCACCCTTCCACTATAAATCTAACAGTTTTTCACTTTGAAAATTGCCTATATTTTTCTACATTAAAGAATGAACATCCAGTATCAACTATTTCTTGTGCTGCAGTAGTATTTCTGCCTGCTCACACACGGTTTAAGCTTTGTCTTTTAAACCTGATTTCATAGAGTTTTACATCTTTGATGTTAAACTTTTCTGCAGGAGAGTTGATGCAAACTGCCAGGAACACATTATTCTACAAACTGGTTGAAAGTAGTTTTGGCTGGTTTGTTGTCACAATATGTTGAAAAATCATTAGATTCTTTCATATGTTTTTTGATATTTGTGGCCTTATAATCCAAACACTAGAAATGCAGCCAATTTGTTTGGCTGCTCTGTATGCAGAAACCATTTCATGTATCACCAGAATGCAGTCTCCTTTGCAGTGCAGTATGTCCAGTAGTACAAGCTAAACTTTGCCACATGATTTTTGGGCAAGGTACTAATGTATTATAAACCACAGTCGTTCATGGCATGCCTTAGACAAATCAGTTGCCAGTTTACAAAGTTTTGGTGCACACCATCACAGATACTGGTTCCAAGTGTGGACTTGTGACTCCTATCACAAAAGCTTCTCTAAGACAACCAGGACTCACACATGGATTTTAAATTGTGAGTACAGTTTTGTACAAACTTCATAAATTAATTGTTCATTTCTGGTTATCCTGCAGTGCTGCCTTCCTCTGTGACGTCCCTTTGGGATACCATCTTTTAAGTATATTGGTCCTGCAAAAGTACATAACCTATAGGTCAACCAGCATCTTCAGGACTTGCAGACTGAAGGGCAAAAATTAAACTCTTTTGAAAGGGAGACTTCCAGCCTAGGTGATGATCAGAGCAGCAGTTCCTGCTTTAAAGCAGGAATATCATCCTGGTTAGTATGAACAAGAATATTTAGTCTTCCCTTTCTGTCAAGCAAGCACATTCACCTTTTCTCTGTTTTCCTTTGTATAAGCTTTTTTTTTCATGGCTTTCTGTCCACCGTCTCATCTCCAGTGTTGCACGGATCGTAGAAGGATGCAGGTTATTCAAGGTGCAGGCTGTATGCATGAAAATGCTACAGTGCCCCATGCAGAGCAAGGCTGCAGCAGGAGCTCAGCTGAATTATTAGAATAACAGAAAATGTGCACAGGGAAGAGTCACAGGAAAACAGAGCTTTTTAAGTTCACTGCTCACAAAGCTGTTTATGGTTCTTTTTTTTTGTTAAGAAGTATTATCAGAAAAGTATTACCCCAAGATTCCATGACAGCTACAGTTTTTTCTGCCATCCTAAATCTTCGCAGGCACCAGTAAGATGTTTACTTGCAGTACATTGGGTGCTTTTCCATTTAAATCTCAAGCAGCCTTCAACAAGATCTAGTTTTATTATTTAAAGGCTGTGATTTTTTCCAGAGATAGAATTATTTTAATGTTTATACCATATTCCTTAATTTGAAGATAGGATCAGAAGTGAACGTCTGCTTACAAAAGCAAATTAACCGCTTCTGTGAGATTGATTTACTGCACTTGAAACTGGTAATTAAAAAAAAAAAAAAAGAAAAAAAGAAGCAGCACTGGATTTTCTGTATTTTCAGATATTTCCAGGTCTTATTTTCCCACTATAGTTTTCACACAACAAACTCAGGCTTTCCCAGACCAGACAGATGTGGAATGTATCTGCTGGATTCCAAGGTCATGGAATTATCCCATATGAGATTCCTGGCACAGAGGTGAAAAACTTTGAGCACCATGAAACAATTGTTGCCATAAAGAATTATATTTTGGCAAGCGTAAATCATAACAGATGTACAGTTTCTAACAAATAAATTTGCAGTTGTATTGTACACTGCCACACTGTGTACCCAGCAGTAGGGAGGATTTATTCATCTGACTTCAGATAACACAAATATTTTTAGCTAGCATTTTAAAGTGGTAGCTTGCAAAGGCATGTGAGCTTTGCAGAGTTAAATATCCCAGCAAATGTTACGTCCCTTTAACTGAAATGCCAGTTGTACGGGGGCTGATTTTATTCCCAACTTGTGCTTTGCCGCTGACTTCAGCTCAAACAGTAGTTCGAAGTAGTGTAGTAGTGCTTTGGAGCTGGAAAGAAATGAGGTTTTTGCTGTTGTCTAGGTTACTGGGAAAGGTAAAAATAGCGGTTGTGATCATGTACCACTCTCTTAACTTCAGCTTCGAACTTGGCTGGGTGGCACGGTACCTTGAAGCCCGTAACTCCAGCTGCCAAAACTGCGAGGACCTGCAGCCGTGCAGTGCCCTGCTGGGTTTTCCAGCTCCCACCCCTCCCCTTGTCAGATCATTTGGATCTACTTGTCATGACCGAGCACTGTACGCGGCACACGGATATTGTCACGGGACCCCGCCGACTGCGCTCAGGGGGGTCTTCACCTCAGCTGCGTACTGAGAGCTTGCTGAACTGCTGCCATATGGCCCTAATACTCCATAAAGTTTGACATGGCTTAAGAAAAATGTGTGCACGGGAACAAATGCACGCAGGTGTAGGAGGAGAGAACAGCAAAAGGTTTATAATAGTGCCACGCTGCGCCCCAAGAGCACAGCTTGTAACTGTCCTTCAAATGCGCTCTCCGTGGCCTGCCATCTCCTCAGAGGACAGTTTGGTTTAAGTGGTGCAGAAAGCAAAGAAATAAAACCGCATGATAAGTAATACATTTCCAATTAATAGCTGGTCGAGCTGCCCAGCAATAGCACGCAGCAGCCTAAAAATAAAAGACCTAAAAATAGAAGATAATTCACAGGAGAAAATTCAAGGAGAAATGGACCCAGCATATCAAGTAGTTTGACATTAGATTTTTGGTTTTAACTTTAAAAACTAGTTTATTAATTTATTAATTGCACATTAGTGTTGAGTTACACCCTCCTCTGCAACTCTTTTTTTGAAAAGCACTTAAAAAAAGCTGTGGATTTGTGTTCTTTGTTATTATCCTGCTGGTTAAAGAGGAGACAGAGTCAGGGCATCTGTTTTGCAGTCTCACCTGTATTATCAGCACAGTCTGTGGGCAGAACACTACCCTCCTTGTTTCCCCATCAGTGAGAATAATCCTAATAACACTTCATAAAGGTGAGCAAAAGCTTAATGGGAAAAGGCATTAAGAATCCATCAGTATGGAAACCAGTCAATGGGAATAGCAAAATAATTGACAAAGGGGAAAAAATATCATTGATAGTGCAAAATCCTTCCAGAATTAGTGCATAGAGCCGCCTTGTAGCAATTGTTTGTCCAGCACTATTCTTGGCTGATCGCATTGAAAACAGCCTTGTAACCCTCGGGGGGCTGCTGGCTTTCATGCTGCTGTTGACATTTCAAGCCAGGGCCACAAACTGACTCTGGTCTGAGCAGGATCGCTGCGAGTTCTTGCTGAGAGTGTACTTGAGATACTGTCCTGTAGGTGAAATCAATGTTTCCAGCCTTGCTGACACTCTTGGCATGCTATGGAGTGTCTCTGCACAGATGCAGTTCAAAGCCTTGTTAGGTGGAACAGTGTTTGTAAACTCTCCCTACCATGGTAACGTGCACCAGCAGAGGAAGGTCCTCGGTCTAACCCAGCCGGGCGCTCCGTTCTTCACGGAGTTGGGCCTATTTTGTAGGAAAAGTCTACGTGAATCTTAAATTGCACAGCAAGCATCTGAAGATGTATGATTTAAAAGCTCCTTAAGAAGAGAGAAAAAAAAAAAAAAGATAAATAATAGCCCAATTGTTTCCTGCTCTAAATTGTTGCTCTTTGACTTTCTAACCTAAGACAGACCCCTTTGGCACCTACCCCTGCGACAGGCAGGAGAACTACAAAGTAAACTTCTTCCGTATGGTTAATGAAGTCACTGCCTTAGGCACACTCTGCTATCACACCTGATAATCTCTTTAAAAACACAGTGCGATTAATTATTAATTAGGAAGATGAATGTTGTCTAGAAAAGGAGTTTCAAAGGCTACAATCTGAACTGCTTAGTGTTACTGGGATTTTGTTGATACCGAAAATGTTTGTCAAAGGCAGGCTACAGCAACTCCTAATCTACCTAATAAACAAAATATACCGAATAAACGGAGCCCGCAGCCACTGAGCACTCTGTGCTTCGCTTATTTTTAACTGCAGGGACATTGTTTCCCATAGACCTCTTACAGGAAAGGTACATTCACTTTTCTTGATACCACTCAGTTGTGCTGGAGCAATAGTGTTTCCATCGGCCCTACTTCAAAGTTCAGCTGTGTTCAGGATGCCATTTTAAAGGGCCATCTGATGTCAAAGATTGAAAGTTAGGTGTGTGATGGGGTCCCATCTTGACTAGGGATGGAGGTGAAGTATTTTGCTGAGTCACTGGGACTGAAATGATCAGGCTGCAGTATCCATCCATATACATGCAATCTGGAGCATCTCTTGCTCTTTCCTGTCAGAAAGAGACAGTGTTTCATAGGAAGCCATTGGCTGCTGCCCTTCTACCCACCAGCCATGGAAGGACCAGTGAATGACTGCAGCTTTTGGCCCTTCCTTCCAGCTCTTTCTCCAACCCCATTAATAGCCACTGTAATACAGTCACCTACAGTAAATTCTGCAAAATCTGAACCCTCAGAAGTGATGTACGATGGAGCATTTTCTTAATGATTTTGTGAAACTTCAGATTAGCCAATATTTCTGGTCTATTTTAGAACTTTGCAGATTTTGTTCCTCATTTGTGGCAGAAACCAGGACAACTGTATGTAAATTCTGTGAGTTGCTATGAACCCAGAGACTGGAGAATAATATATAATAGTTTAAAAATGTACAGTTAAAAAAATACTGTCAAACCCAGTCATGACTCAATCTTGAGGCCACAATCAGAATTAAGTCCTATTGCATCATCCTTCTCCAAGACCATTAGGATCAGATACCTTTTATGTTATGAAAACGAAGCTTTTTTAAAAAATAAATCTGATTGGTAGGAAATCACACAGACAGGAGTTTGTAATGGAAAAAAATTCTCACCTGAATTGGCACATCCATGTAGTATGACCAAATAATTTTTAGAGTTGTAATAACTGTGGTATATAATATATGTAGCCTTTTAACCAGCTCATTTCGTCTTAGCTACTTATCTGTCTTATGTGAACATGAGGAGCATGAAGGAACCTCCACGCTACATGGTGTGGTCTGAAGCACTGTTGAAAACCATCAGTGGGAATTAAGCACCTTGAAGGTATGGACCTCTGTGGTTTTGCTCACAGAAGGTCTAAGGCAGAGAAGCAGTGATAGCCTTGTGGTCAGCATCCCAGCCTAGCACATCAACAGACAATCCTTTTTCTTTTATGTTAAATTTTACCACTTCAAAATCACAGAATCACGGAATGTTAGGGGATGGGAGGGACCTCCAGAGATCATTGAGTCCAACCTCCTTGCCAGAGCAGGACAAAACTAGCGCAGATCACTCAGAAATGCATCCAGACAGGTCTTGAAAGTCTCCAGAGAAGGAGGTACCACAACCTCTCTGGGCAGTCTGTTCCAATGCTCTGTAACCCTTACAGTAAAGAAGTTCTTCCTCATGTTGAGGTGGAACTTCCTGTACTTGAGCTTGAATCCCATGCCCCTCATCCTATCACAAGGCACAAGTGAAGAGGTTGTCTCTGCCTTCTTGGCACCCAGCCCTTATGTATTTACAGACATCAATTAGATCCCCAAATTTTCTGCTTTAGGTGATGTGGAAGTCACATTTTGTGTTGCTGACTGAAATTTATTTCTCCCCTTGTGTTTTTTTGTAAAAGTCTTTCATAAAGGTTGGCAAATAATAAAAGCCCGAGATTATTTACTGGCTAAAGGAATATTTGCAATGTCTTTGGCTACATAGTTCAAAAGATTTGTCTTCTCTTGGAAAGTAGCCCTAGAACTGCTGATCCTTAGCTGTAACATAAAGGCCGTCCCAGGAATGATGCTATCAGCAGTCCCAGTGGGCTAAAATGGCAGCTGAGGAGTGGTATGCTTGTGGTCATCCAGAACATTGCGACCGAGAACATTGCTTATGCCAACATCATGAGGTACATGCAGGACTTGCATGTGTTACTCTGTGTCACTGGGATGCTGGTAAACTTAGGTCTGGAAACAAAACCATTGGGAGGATGCAGTGTAGCCATGCTATTCTCAAAGGCTTAAAAGTAGTTTTCATAACCTCTCTTTTGCACATGCTATACCCAGCGCAAAAAAAAATGTGTATGAATGTTTCCCCGGTTCACTTTTGACATGACAGCTTGTGTAGGAGTCTTCAGTCTCATTCAGCTGTAATTTAAACCATCTGATTTGTAAACCCATAAAATTGAAGTTTTTGCTGGAAATGCAGACACACCCTGGCCTCTTACCACTATAGGATACATGGAAAACTGGGAGATCATTTGGTGTGCTGAGAAGTAAAACCCAAAGTTAGTAATTGGCAGTTTCATTCTTAATATATACATGCTCCATTTGAATTTTCATAAAAATCAGAATGCTATATTTTCTCCATGTTCAAAACAGCCTCTGACTTTCTACTTGCTTTAAGGTACGGTTGATGCTTTGACTCTTCTCTGGTCTTATCCAGTAGTGTCTTCCTACCATGGAAGTCTGCAAAAGCAGTGGAGGTTCCCAGGTAATGAAACACCTCTCTGTGTGAGTAAGGAGAGCAACACAGGCAGTTTAGCCCTCAGGGTTTGCAGGAGGTTCTCAGGATCCTTGTAAGCTCATTTGGTATTGAAGACTGAGCTCACAAGCCCAGATTCAAAGCACTTAGTCAACATGACCAAGACGTTTATGGCCTGAGGCATATTAAATCTAAACTGAAATTAAGAGCATCAGCTGTCTCAGGATCTCAGAGCCCCATCCTGAAGAGTGCTTCTCTGTCTTTAAGCAAAAATACTGCAATGTAAACAAGACCTGAAATAGAGTGATGTCCAACCTGGTGGAAGACGAATGGAGAATTTCCTAATCCCTTCTGGATTTCATCCATTACTCTGGATCATGTTAAAGCTGTCCTTTACTGGAATGGCTTTTATCCCTCCTCTGCAAAGATACCATTGAGATGACTGCAGATTTGTTGAAAGAATATACCCCTCAGGGCTCATTCATTAGCTGTGTGGTGTGGATTTTGTGGAGCAGGCAAGGCTCTCCATAGTGTGCTCCAGGAAAAGGCACCTTTGAGCACATGAGACTTTTTCTTCTGAATTTCAGAATGTAGTCCTTGGAATACACAAGATTCACCAAATGAAAGGACTTGAAGAGAGCTTTTCATGGGGGATTTTCCTGATCTCTGTGATAAACTCTCTTCTCTCCTTACCCCGGTTTGCTCCAAGTTTTATTTCTTGCTGAGAAGCTGTTGCCCTATCTGGCCACAGCTGCTCGCCCAGCCCTGGTCACAGCATTAGTTATGAGACTTAAATGACGATGTCTGTCTCAGCCTTTTGCTTGGTCTCGTTACTTCAGCATCTACAGAATGTTTTCACAAAGAAGCAGATGGTGGTAGGAGTAATTGGGCCGTAAAACAACATTAACAGCTAAAACCAATTTTCACCAGAGAAGATTTTGTGGGCAGGGTGAGGGAGGTTCAGCACTGTTTTCTTGTTTTCTCTCCCGTACATTCAACCCTGCCCCTGCTGTAGGTGGTATTGCTCCGCACTGTCTGCTTCCAGGAGATGAGCCCTGTCAGGTCAGTCACAAATATGAACAGTTGATGAATAACCCATTATAGAGTCACTTTTATGTTGACTCAGTGGACGTTTCCTGGCTTCAGAGAGAGTCGAGATAATGGCTAGCTTTGTAGAAAGAAAGAATCTCTAAAATGCAACATTTTTTTCCCTTTGTGACTTTTATTGCTTTGTACGCTGACATGTCTGAGGGAGGAAAACAGTGCCTTGTTGCCAATAATCCACAGCGCTTGGCACAGACAGTCTTTAAAATCTGGCACCGGGATGAATATTAATTCAGTTGTTTTCCCACAGAAGCTACTGATTAGTCAAGGCCAAGTATCACTGAGATGATTCATTAAAACTCGGCATCTGAGCCCACCTTTGCTGAGTGGATCTGTTTTTCGTCACCCCTGCGACAGGTGGACTGAATGGGTAATAAAAGGGGAACTCAAATCCTAGGATGGAGTAAAGATAAAAATGCAGAGGGACCCCAAAGCCTGGGCCATGGTGAAACCTCTTCCCAGCTTTCTGGGCATGAAGCCAGGACAACTAGCCAAGGAGGATCACACCCCAAGCAAGGGGCTCCTCCCATGGCTCAGACCTGGTATCCTTATCCCTCTGTTACCATCCCCTCACTCCCAGGCTTCCCAGCCCCAGGTGGCAACTGGTGGTATGGAAAAGAAGCATGGGACTACTGTGGCATCAAGGCCGGGGACCACAGAGGCCACCATGTTGTCCTTCCATCTGACGTTGGGGGTGATGACAACTGTCAATGAAGTCTTGAGTCCCCCGACACATGGATATGCCTCTGTTGGACACCTGCATGATCTAGCCTCTGCTGCTGTGGCTCAAGGGCAATATTTTGAAGTCAAAAGACTATAAAACTTAATGATTTCATTCTAAAAAGCTTTCAACAGAAAAGGCTTAACAGGAAAAAAAAAAAAATCCCAATTTTTTATTTTTTGTGCAAAACCCAAAGTATTTTGCCTAAGTATTGCAGGGGTCTCCATGCAGGAAACATATTGCAATGTATTCTGCTTTTTTTGTCTTTTTACTGTTTACTGGTCTCTCTCTGCCTGAATCTTGCCTTCTTCCATTTAATAACAGGGGAATACACAGGTTTAACGCAGAATGAAACACTGAAGGGGAAGATTGTCTGTGATACTGCAATAGGAGGATGAACAAAACGATTGAAAAGGTCTTCCCATGTCAAACATCTATGATTTTAAATAGTGAATGATCAAGGCAAAGGTGTTTCCTGGTGATTAATGACGGGCTGGGTGTAGTCATGTCTGGGCCTTAACCCTGGCCTCTCGTATATCCCTAGGAAATGCCCCGTGGCTCAGTTGTTTCTGCTGTTTTAAGCTGCACTCGGCTTATGATTGATTGCCATTTTTAAAAGTACCTTTATGTTTGTGGCTATTTTGGTGACTGCTCTAGACAGCTTTGTTCCTCTCTCTTGGGTCTGGATGTTATTCCTAAAGTAACAGAGACATGCCAAAGAAGCAGAGGTGGTGGAAGTTTAGGCACCCATACGGTAGTCGCACACAGATGTGATAGAGCTGGAACACACCATGAACTGCAGATTGTTTTATATCGAGTGTGGCTGTCGAGCTAATGTACAGGATCTGTGCTGGCTGCGTAGTGACATTTGCTTTCCACCTTTGCTAGACTGCAACTTACCTTGGCATTGAGAATTAGGGCCGATAAGAATACGACGCATTAACGTTATAATGACAACATAATGATAGCCATAGACATTAATGCTGCGCTCGCTGCAGTGTGAAGGCACTTTTTGCAGCACTGCTCTCTCTCAAGGACATTGTGTGAGTGTCATGGTGCACACATTGATACTCTAATGTTGCTTTTTGAGCTCATTTGACCTTGTGTTACTAATCCTAACGATACTCCCAGAATGCTGGCTTTCTGAAAATCCACTGAAATCAGTGGCACTCAAGATTTCCAGAGTCACAACTAAATTTAAAAAGCATCCCAACCAACCACCACTTTTTTAGTCAGTGCAAACCTGGGTCTCTTCTTGTAGCTCTGGCCCTTTCAATGGTCATTACAAAAGGCACATCATCAATGAGAGGCATAAAAATAAAGTTTTCTGAACTAGACCAGAGTTGTTTGAAGTTTCACATCAGACAGCCAAACTGATTTGAACGATCATTTTTTGAAGTGGAAGGTGAAACATTAGCTGACAGATCTTAGTAGGTCTTGCAGGCAATATCACTATTATTTAGAGCTATGAAGATGATGAAGGGACTGGAACATCTCTCCTCTGAGAAAAGGCTAAGAGCCCTGGGGCTGTTTAGCCTGGAAAAGAG
>WTSP01014521.1:0-66715 GCA_025331215.1 Actenoides lindsayi | reverse complement strand
GGAAGTTTCATGCAAACATGAGGAGGAATTTTTTCACTGTGAGGGTGACAGAACACTGGAACAGGCTGCCCAGGGGGTTGTGGAGTCTCCCTCTCTGGAGACGTTCAAAACCCTCCTGGACAGGTTCCTGTGTGACCTGATCTAGGTGATCCTGCTCTGGCAGGGGGGATGGACTAGATAATCCTTCAAGGTCCCTTCCAGCCCCTGACATTCTGTGATTCTGTGATAACCAGTAAGTGCTATCAGAACAGAGCTTACCATCAACAGTTTTCTTCTCAACTATTAGGATGCAATAATTAACCGTCAGGAGAGGCTGAACAGCACAGGTTGTCTGTGGGGCACCATACTTTCAGGTTATCTGCCACTGTAGAGACAGACTAATCATTATATATTCTTCAGATTTCTCCATGGCACAGCATGTACCCAACCGTTCCTTAAGTACTAGTGCAGCCACAGCTTACAGCAGTCCTGGTTGCTAAGAACTCATCTGTCATCTAGACTATGGACCTTACTGTGGTCCTACTTAGAAAGTTCTGTGGGTAGATGCTCTGCTGTTGACCTAAGTAACTCTGCAAGCATTGCATACCTTTTTTTAAAAATAATTAGCAAAGAAAAAGAACAAGGTTAGTTATGCAGTATGTTGTATTTATAAATCCAACAAGTTTAAGGAGTCTGAGTTTTGTTTTTTTCTTTTTTAAAGATAACTTACTCAAAACAAACAAAAAAGATTCCTCCTGATGACAGAGCTTGTTCATGACAAGATAGTAATACAGTCCTCAACAGGATAATGAAGGTGGTCTACTCTGCCATAAAAATATGTCATCACAACATGCTACATCTCTTTGCCCTCAAGTTTGACTGGGTTTAAAATTTAACACTGGTCCCCATAAGACTAACAGAGTCAAATAAACAGCTTTCTTACAGTGCTTATTTGACCAAGTAACAAGGATGCATGAGAACTTCCTTAATGTACAGAAACATTCTGCTTTTGCAAGAATATACTTTTCTTCTGTCAAATCAAAGGCAAACTGCAAAGTCTGAACTCTATGACAGCTCCTGGATATGCACAAATCAGAGATTTACGGAGAAGGTAAGAAGGGAAGGAACTAAGGAGTTTGGAAAAACACCTATTCAGAACACAAATTAGGTTCTCCACAGCTAGTTTTGCCATGCAAACAATGTGTCACAAGATGTTTATAACTCTGCGTTTAGAAAAACATGAGAGAGCAATTTCATGATATAGAGAAAAAAAATTGAAGACTTGCAGGATAAGCACATCTCAGACACATAGCTGAACAGGAGGCTTTGCCACAGTTTAAGGAGCACACTTTAGTGACTCCGCCAAACTTACTTTGAGGCATGCCATGAAATACAGCCAACCTACCAAAAACATGTTCAAGGAACTTATTACCATTTCTCAACTCTAACTCACTATTTACTTTTATCATGGTGAGGTAGCAGGGAGAACACTGCAGTAGAAGTGAATAGATATGTTTTCTGGGGATTTTAATTTTCTCTCTAAATTAGCACATTTCTGGGTAGAAGGAAAAAGCACAACCCAAAAGGAACAGAAAACTCAAGTTATCAAGAACTAAAGAGATTACATCAATCCTAAATTTAAGGCAATTTTTCTCAGTCTTACCACCACCAGAGCCCTGGTGTGCATCAGGGCCATGAAGAACTTCAAAAATTCCCTCTTACTTTAACTAAATAGCTTGAAAACCCAAAGTATGACAAATATACATACCACTGCAACTCAAAATGATGGAAGCTTCAACCAAATATAAAACATTTTCCGTTAGTTCTCATGTGAAAAAAAAATTATTCTTATGTGATTGATGAGTAGGCTTGGAGTAATCAAGCTTCAGCTATAAAAGTAATTCTTTTACTCTTAAAAAAATAAAACCTCCAGGAAAAGGTTTAACAAATTACTAAGTCTGTATTACGGGAGCCACAAAAATAAGACTGCAGATAACTATGTTGCTTTATCTTTCTTTTATGAAGATGCAATCCAGACATACCATAATTCTTACCCTGAAGCAGTAGCTCTCCACTACCTTAAGTTACCAGTGCATGTGAATAAATCCTATTGCTTTAGGCTGGCTCTGCACAAAGAAAGGAAGACTGCTTATGCTTAAAAAAAAAACTTGGATGAACAAGGACTCTCCCTTCGCTTCAATGAAAGAGGAGGATCAGATATGAAAATAAGTATCTTGAGAGATTAGAGGATTTAATTCTTAACCTTGAAGTAAAGACAAACCAGAAGTGTATCTACAAATGTGCAATATTAGCCATGTCAGTCAAGAGAAGCAGTATCCATAACTTGTTTACCTACAGATCAGACACTTTCTTAGTCTGACTCCCCTAAAACACACACCATCATGCTTTAACATAAGCAAAAACTGCATTTCTCATTTAACAAAATCCTGGTTTCGCTTCATTATGAATTCTTACATTTCAATGGTCTCTTGTGCTTATTAGAACGAAGCCTATCAGTATGCTGCAGACTACCTCATCTTCAAAGCAAACAGGTTTGAAGCCATTAGTATATTGTGACTTAGACAACAAAGAACAGATCTGGGTAACAGAGATTGTCTACTGAGAAATGAGCCTTCAGGTATGTGAAGATCATTAGCAGTTTTAAGAGAAATGGTTTGTTCCCAGTCATATCCCTCTAACATATGTGAACGCTTACTAACACGACAGCAAATTTCAGATGGAGTTCAGGGAACACACACTCTTGCTTTCCATTTTTATGTAATATGATCTATTCTGTCCTATAGCGTGGACAAGGCATTCACAGGATGAGCCCCCAGCTGCTACAACACCTGCAGCCTAAAGCTGCAAGATCTTTTCTGGGTCTTGTCAAATGTGATCACTATTAGGGCTTAAGAAATGAAGGGAAAAGTAACTTAGAAAAGAGCATTCGGGTGTTTTTTTAATAGCTCTCCCTAGTCCCATCCCCCATATTTCCAGCTATGGGAAGAAGAGATACTTAGAAAACTGGTCTTCAGACTCTGAACAGTTCTTGCACTCCTTCAGGTCTAAAAGCCCCCAAATTATCCAAATCAGCTATCACTGTGACAGAAAACACTAACAAAAAAAGCACCACAGATAAAACAGTCACTAGTGAACACTGAAAAGGGAAAGCAGGATGAAACAAAAATACCAGCCCAACTCATTCACCACTCACAGCTCAAACCTATTAGTATTACTTCCTGAAAAAATGGTCATCTAATACTTAAGTTACACAGTTCTGTGTGTACTTAAACTTACAGGTCCAGGTAACACCTATATGGTTTCATTCGTAATTCTACACAGTAGGCTCAAATCAAAGCAGCTTTTCATATTAAAGAGCTGTGTATTTTCCACACCCATCCAACTAGCTTTCTATGTAGATTATCAAATAGCAGGAGTTATGAAAGAATCTATTTGTTTCTTAAAAACAAACCAGAAAAAAAATAGTGAATCTCTTCTACCTAATATTTTTTAAGATTTATGTGAGTACGAGGCACTATTCCTTGTCTAACTACTCGTTAGCATGTCTGTTTCAAGATGAAGGAAACCAAATTTGAGCAATAAAAAGGAACTTCATACAATAGAGAAATGTATTCTTTTCCTAGGTTTCCTAATTAGCTTCCTTTGCAAATTCCCAGTACTACATAGAAGAGCTGATTACAATTCCAGGATGACTGGTAACTCAAGTAATAACCCCAAGACAGCAGAAGAGCATCCCAGATGCCTCTCTGAAGAACTGATGGTTGGCTAAACCTGAGCTTGTCCACATGGATCATTTTTCCAAACGACTAGTTTTCTCTGAAAGCATTTGGGCACATGATGAGAGAAAAAAATAAAATAAAAATGAAAAACTCAGTTTCCCCTCTCATGCAACACAAGACTATCTTCAAAGCATCTACAAGGCATTTGCAGTACAGGACTTGCTCTTGTCTTTCCAGAAGTTATCTGTACACCATACTACCTTTTAACAGGGGTGAAGAACATGGTATCAATACTTGAGAACTCCCAACAGTAGGGAACTGCATTTAGCCTGAAAAGCCGACAATGAATTTGCTCCCAAGGAATGGGGATAATCAGCGTGACATCAGCGACAAGGTGCAGACATCCTTTCTTCCAACAGCAGGAGTATCAGGATCCAAAAAGCAAAGCCTCCCAAGTTTTTCAGAGCTTCACAGACACTGTCATCGGTAGCTGCTCTCCAGAATTTGAAACAGATTTATATAAAACAACTCAAGTAACTGTGTATCTTAAAGAAATTCCTGTAGCGAAGCCAATACGTTTCATAGGGAAGCCATAATGCTACACAAATCTTTCTGCCCTGGTAAATACAGTACAGAAGACACTACTCGAACCCTACTCTTCACTTGTCTATGCTGATGGACAATTTTTAAGGACCTACTCCTCAGGTTTTCCTCCATTTGCAGACAGTCTGACTATTCCCAAAGGTGGTTATAAAGTTTTAGGCATAAATCCAACACAACCTGCTTACTTCTAGAAAATCGGTAAATCCAGTGACCAGATCAGAGCTCTACTCCTTAAGAAACCCAGAGCAATTTAGGTGCCTGATTCCCAAATAATGCCAGATCTACAAATCTATTTGTATTTAAAGAGAGTGAGTAATGGTGCCTGTTAAAGATCTCATTATCAGATTGGTTTTTTTAACTGTTCAGAAGTGTGGGAAGCAAATGTGCCTGTAAGAACAAAGGCCATGAAAATCATTAGATAAATCCAGTAATATTCTTACGTTTAAGATGTCTTTCCTTTCATATTATAGAACCTTCAGGGTAATGCTACCCTGCAGATTGGCAAAAAAGACAACCAAGTTTTTCAAGTCCTCACTTTTCACCACTATAATACAAAACATGACTACATGTAAATAGAGAAAGATGTTGAGATGCTGGAGGAGGCCCAGAGAAGGGCAACAAAGCTGGTAAGGGGTCTGGAGAACAAGTCTTATGATAAAAGACAGAGAACTGAGATGGTTTAGTCTGGAGAAGAGGAGACTAAGTGGAGATCTTATAGCTCTCCACAACTACATGAAAGGAAGTTGTAGTGAAGTGGGTGTTAGTCTCTTCTCCCAAGTAACTAGCAATAGGACGAGCAGAAGCGGACTTAAAGCAAGCCAGAAGAAGTTTAGATTGGTTATTAGGAAAAATTTCTATACTGAATGAGTGATAAGGAATAGAAATAGGCTGCCCCGAGACGTGATGGAACACTACCCTGAAGGTGTTCAAAAAGCATGTAGAGGTGACACTTCAAGACATGATTTAGTGGTCATGATAATGTTGGGTAGATGGTTGGACTTCATGATCTTAGAGGTATTTTCCAGCCTTGATGATTCTGTGATTCTAAAGCTTCTCTGAAGATATTAAGGCCCAGTTTGGGAAGTCAAGACATTGACCACAGACAGCAAATTATACTAAAGTTTCGGGGCTTTTTCCGAGAATATTACACACCACCATTGTAGCACAAACAGGTTTATCCATGCTCATGTTCTATAGAGGCTTATCCATGCTCACGTTCTATAGCTCATCCAAATAGTGAAGCATGCAAAACATATAGCTGAGCAAGCAAAGAAGTGAGGGAGGCCAGCTTCTGCGTCTATGCTTGTAATACTTTTAGTCAGATTATCACCATTGGACCTTGGCACTTAGAGTTCTTATCCTGTAGTATCAGTTGGTTGTTACCTACACATCTATGTATAGCACAGAACAAATGCTGTCATCCAGGCATATGAGTTCGGCAGAACACATCTATTACATAGCTCCATCTATATCAACACCTTAACTTCACATCCAAATGCTACCTACACATGCAGAATTGGGTCCTTCCAATTTTGTCCTTCTGCTAACATTAGATAGAAACCCAAGGTGTTAACCAATTGATGCAGTTCCCAGGTCTCCCTTCTACAGCACACAGGAGTTGGGGGAGAGGGAAAAAAACCACCCTCACAGGCTTCCCAGGCCATCCCATTTCCCTTCTTTAGCTTTCCTTCTCACTACTCAACTGCTAATGACAGAAATTTGTTCAGGTTAAGAGCTGCACAATAAGACTTTATGGTGTACCCAGTTAATTAAACAGAAACTGAATCCAAAAATTACACTCGAATCTCATGCTCAAAATATTTTCTTTTCAAAAACCTTTATTGGGAAAAGGAAAGCAAAGCCAAGTGAGCATATGTATGCAAGTAGTTAAGTCTACAAGGGATAAACATTTGCAGATTATTATGCTAAGTTTCTAGAATTCAGCTGAATCAAGCTAGGGATTAGTGCTTTCTATTCCCAGTAGTTCTCTGAAGAGAACAGAAATGATTGATTTTTTTCCCCTCAAGTCCATGATTTAGAAAAAAATTTAGCTCTCAAAAACAAGAGGAGACAGTTGTTCGATCACATCTCACCTGCTGCTGCATGCCAAAGAGCAGAAGTGGGGGGAGAAAAGTCACACAGGGACTGCACAAAGGGGAAAGTGTATCAATATTTAAAGGCTCTAAGCTCAACTTGGATCTTGTAAAAATTCATTTTTAGCATTAAAGGATTTCAGAGGTGGAATACATTAAGTATAATGCTAGAGAATTTCACTACGAGAATAGTGTAAAATCTATTGATAGATTTTAGGGTTAAGTTAAACAGAAGTCATCATTTCTGTTACAGATGCAACCTGCAAAATTATTACTATGGATATCCCACACTGAAAAAATAGCAATAAGTAGCTGAAGACACCTTGGAATTTCAACACATCTTCATGGTGTACCATGTAACACTTCATTTTCTCTACTTAAAAGACCAGCACCAATACATGAATGAGGATCTGTTTTTTTCTTGTTTGACATGCCATGGTTCTCCATTTTTCTTCCTGTTTGGTTTGGGGTTTGGTTTTGTGTTAGCTTCTCTGTTAGTTTGTTGTTTGGATTTCTTTGATGGCTTTTTGTTTGTTTGCTTGTGGCTTTGTGTGGCTTGGATTTTTGTTTTGTTTTTCCCCAGCTTGGTCTTGGTTGTGGTTTCTTTTGTTTGCTGAAAAACTTATAACATTATTCTCTTAGTTTCCAGATGGGTTGTATTACTGAAGTCTACAACACGATTGGAACAGCTACTAGATGAGGGGGCACCAGCAGAAAATGAGAACATGCAACAGTGATTTTCCACAAAGCTTTTTTTCCCACCTATGTACAAGTGCCTAGTTAGAACGTGAATCAATTAAGAATAGCAAAAGCAGCAGGTAAAATATCTAAGAATTATCCACTTATTAGTGGCTTGTTAAAGACTGTTACTCAATGTGAATAAACTGCAATTATGTTTCATAGGCCATTTCAAGTCTAAAGTCTGCACTACATGGTGAAATGCTCAAAGAATACTAATGCATGATAAGCCTGAAGTAGTCTTAACTTAGCACAGGAGATGCTGTATAACAGCTATTGCTTTTCAAACTCGAATCATTCCAACAGCAGCCTAACCCCTTCCTTAGAACTTCTGCCAGAGACACGTACAGCTGTAATCAAGTTTGTTATCTCCAACTCTGACTTATCTGAAGTCACAGGAACAGAATAAAAGATGTACTCAGCTTGTTCTAATTACAAAATTTAGGTGATGTTATTTCAAAGAAGTTAAACTACACAAATGAAAGACATGAAAAATAAAGACACCAATTCTTTATGTTTAACACTGTTACAGTATTAGCTACATACTTTGCTTATGAAAGGAAACAAGAAAGAATCAGATAAAAACTAGAAAATGTGGAAGATATAATGTTATGCACAGGTGGAACTTCACTATTGTTTCTTCCTACTCCCCATTATCCCACCACTACCTTATGTTCACCAAACACCATATAACTATACCAAGGTGAGTGTTTTGCAGGGAGTTCTGCAAAGTACCTTCAAGAGAGACTGAAGTGTACTGTGATACAACTGATCACCACAGTTACGGCCAAAAATCAAGGTAAGTCATTCAAATCAACACAAACCATCAGCAACAGTACATTTCCAACTTAAAAAGCTATGACCAGCTGCTATGCTACCTGTGTTCCACAGCACTCCTCATTCAGCTACCTAACTGGAGATAGCCAGTGGCAAAAGACAGACTTTCCTTTTTTCATCTAGACATTTTCAAGTATGCCTGATTGAAAGCTGATTGCATACTTGTTCTTTATGTCAGCAGAGATTCAGCAAAACAAGAGAAGTGAAGGATTTGATCAGAGCTTCTCATTCTAGTGTCTCCTTACACTGAGCCATGAGGCAAGATGCATGCAAAAACGGCTTATGTTACTGACACTGTCATCCTTGACCTCTCGTGCTTTGAGTATGACTAACCGCTCTTATTTGAGGAACAAATCCATCTCGCTGGCCAGTACTCTGTAGAGTCAGAAATTCTCCCATCTCCACACACTCTTTAACACACAAATACAGAGCATTCAAGGGTCTTAAAACAGGCTCCACATTCTCATCTAACTGAAGTGATCTGCCATTGAGGCAGTAGGAAACTCAGTAATATTTTAGTATGTTACACATGTTACCAATGACTCCCTTGACCATCATGGGAGTTTATCTGTCAATGGACCTTTGACTGGTGTTCATAGTAGATACTGTCATTAGATCAATCTGCCAATACTTGAACATATTAAGGGGAAAGACTGTCAATAAGAACTTGTAACATTAGTTTTTATAATTTCTCATTTCAATCCATATCACAAAGACTAATACAACCCCAAATACTCCTCGATTGTTCAATCCATTCAGCTTCTCAGTGTTTGAAACTTCCCCAGAACCCACATACCCAGCCCATCACCTGAAAGCAGATTAAGCTGAAGAGATAGTCTTCACAAGGAGTTCTTGCTGAAGCAGCACTTCAAACTTCACATACAATCTACTGAATCAAAACCAGCTGTAGTAAGACTTCTCTTTCCATGTTTCAAGAAAAGAATCAGAGACTACTCTAAAAAGCAGAAGGATCTAGCAGGACTTGAATAATGTCAAGTGCATCAATAAAATCAGCTATGTCTGAAGCAGAATTAAACCCATGGACTGCATTATTTCCTCATTCCTTTAGTTTGATCTGTATAGCTTTTGACTGAAGACTTCAGGAGTGTATTTTGTACAACCCACCTCTGCTTTAGCACGGATTGTTTATGCTGCTACCTCTAAAGACAAATGAGGGAAGTAAAATGAAACAACACAAGAAATATCCTTTGTTGGCAACACATTCTGTCAAGAACTACACCAAAATCTGCTTACTTACATCTAGTGAATCCTCATTGACCAGGATGAGAGACATACTCTGTGAAATAAGTCTGCAAGAGTACCCTGCAAGAGAAAAACAAAACAAAAAACACCATTTACTTTTTGTAAAAATATTTGAAGTTTAGCTAAACCTTAGGACAAGCGTCTATAGGTTACCACCTACTTTTTGAGCACTTACTCCTATGAGGCAGACTACTGAAAATATTGGTGTATAGGACACACTCCAACTTGACATTTTTACTACCAACACAGGCTGCATTTTTTCCTCATTTCCAAACACATCAAGCGAGATGTTTTAACCAAAGTAAGCACCATATGAACTAGATCCAGTGAATAAAGAATATAGCCCTACAGCAAAATTAAAACAAAAGCTTAGGTATAGAAATTATCTACTTGAAGGCAGAATTGCCTTTAAACACATTAGAGGAAGAGATGTAAATACACAGCTGCAGGTATGCCACATGACTGGAAGCACACATGTTGAATCAGTTGATGCTACCCAGTTCCCTCAGTCTAGACTCAGATTACATGAGCTTTATTGTTTTCCTGAGAAATTCATATGCAAGATCCTGAACTTCATTGAAAACTACATATCCATGCCACACGCAGAGTTCCTACCAACTCCTATAAACATCAAGTAGCTGTACTAGATTATTCTGAGGGACGTGAAACAGCAAGAGCAACAAGAACAAGACAAGATATCATGATCTGGAGAAGCATTCCGAAGACATTTCCATATGATTGTCGTGACAAAAATTAAAAGCAAAAGTTCTCAAGATGGGGAAAAAAAGCCTCTCATTTTTGTACTAGTAAAAGCCAGTGACTACAGTATCACTTAGTGTCACTGCAGTGGCAGTTCCTCTGCCACACCAATGTCACTGACATGAGGCACTCATACTCAGAATATAGATGCGCACACACACACACACACACATATACACATGCTTGGCTTTCACCAAACAATTTAATTCCAGCTCCTATTAACGACAAGAGAAAATGTGAACTTGCACCAGACTGACTATTGCATTACCCTAAAAGCTTGTGCAAACTCTCCTGGGATTGGCAAAGTCATGTAGCTTCATAAAACAGCAGAGAATTCACCTATTTGAAATACGTACCTTTTATTGTTGATTTAAGTCACACAGGAAAAGGAAATAGAATAGAATTTTGTATTTCTACTGTGCCTTCATACAGAAATGAAACACAGTAAGCTTAAGAAACTGCTGTCAAATACAATGAGGTCTCAGGAAGTCTTATTTTTCTTAAATGGAGACTGGAAACTATTACGCTGTCAGAGTAACGTCCCAGCGATTAACCACTGGTTCAAAACCAGAACAATATAGTCAATGCAAAAAGATTAAGTGTCTCCGTATCTCACAACGGCAAAAGAACAACCGAGGCATGAATTGATTTTCTGTGGGATCCCTGGTTCCTTAGGAAGATCATACTGTCTTAGCAATTGCAATGCAAATAACTTCCTCAGGCTACAATTTTTTTTTATAATTGGGCTACTTGTGTAAGTATAATCCAGGGTTAACATGCCTGTGTGAATGACTTCTGTCAAGAAAGCAAATCCCTCACTTCCCTTTGTGGAAGGCACGTTCAGATCACAGTCAGGCACTTTCAGGCAGCAGGTCTGATTGACTTGCATGTTTTGTTTCTCTTTCATTTTCACAAGTGTGTGGAAAATAAAAAGCAGGCCCAACACTGCAGATAAATTTTCATCTTATTTGTGTTAATAGTTAAGGTTTTCTTTCTGCTTTAGAGAACAAGACAGAATGACACTGAACTCACACACAAGTTGAATATTCTAACAAAGGGAAGCCTGCAACATGACAGCTTTGCTGATAGCCTCTGAATCAGCCTGTGAATAAGTCCTGGGTGGTAGTACAGAATTGTATAGTGAAGCTTCAACAGGTACAGACAAAACACTGACTGTGGAAAAAAAAAATTCAGTTACCACTTCTAAAGATTAGTCCCAGGCTGAAGAACCACTTCCTTATTCTTATTGATGACTGTGTAGGTTTTGGCTGGGATAGAGTTCATTTTCTTCAGTAGACTGTATGGGGCTGTGTTCTGGATTTGTGCTGGAAGCAGTGCTGGTCACACAGAGATGTTTTAATTACTGTTGAACAGCACTTGCACAGAGCCAAGACCTTTCCTGCTTCCAGAAAGCAGGCTGGGGATACATAAGGAGCTGGGAGGCAACATAGCTGAAACACCTCACCCCAGTTCACCAAAGGAAAATCCCACACTACGTAGTCACCCTCTAAAACATAAAGGTAGAGGAAAGAAGCAAAACGTTTGGAACACTGGGAGTTAGGGCATTTGTCTTCCAAAGTCAGTTACATGTGATGGAGCCCTGCTTTCATGGAGATGGCTGAACACGTGCCTGACAATGGGAAGTGGTGAATGAACCCCCTGGTTTGCTTTACCTATGAAGCTGTCTATCTCAATGCATGTGTCTTCTCACCTTTACTCTTCTAGTTGTCTCCCCTATCCCACCAGTGGAGAGTAAGCAAGCAGCTGTGTGAGGCTTAGTAGTCAGCTAGGGTTAAACCATGACAAGAGAAAGAGAGACCATTACAGATCTAAGCACTTCCCTCCCTGTCAGGGTTATTCTTGCCCCAGGGAACAGCAACAGCCTAGTGCAGTAGGCTGTTACAAATTCAGTATAACAAATTCAAAAGGATTTTCTACAAGCATTTGATTGGAACAGCAGCTGCAACAGCAAGCTGTAATTTCTAAACCACTGCTCACTGTTTCATTTTACATCTTTCAAAATGAGCAAGATGCCACTCAACTGTGGAAAACACGGAGTTGCTCAGCTGTGCGCCTTGGAAGTCGGAGTCAGAACTAATCCTACAGTCAAGGTCATTCTGCATCTTGTCATCACAAAGCAGGATGGAGATCAAAACTAGCATAGGAGAATATGTCAAGTCTAACAGTGGTTTATAGAAGATGTATACATCATTTACAATTTCGGGACTATGAAGATGTTAAAATCTAGCACTAAAGCTAAGTGGCAACTGTAAGACTACAGCTGACATCTGCACTCATTTCTCAAGTTTTACCACAGTTATTACTGGCAGTACTAACATAGCAAGTAAAAACACACTAAAGATCAGGGCATTTTGTCAGTGCTTCTGAGTAGCATAAGATCAACTGCTGGTTCAAAGCCAGGTATAAAATGTCAATCCACACCTGTAAGTTGATAGCTAGCTTTTTAAATTAAAAGTCTGACTAAAGGTCCACAAAGCAAATCAACCAGGTACTTCTGGGACTTATTTCCCTTCAAGTGTCCTGGGAGAAAGATTGCTTGAACTAGAGTTCAAGATCATACCCCACAGGCACATTCATACTGCAGGCATACAGAATCCAGCAGCTGAAGCAAGAATGATTACCCTCCGTGTTTAGAGAGGGCACATATGCCCTGCTCCAACTTCACACAGGGATAGTGGCAAGCATGCTGGCATTGCTTCCATTCCCTCCTATCACGGCTCTCTATAACAAAAGTGTTCTTACCACTAAGCTGGAAAGATACAGGTTTGAGGAATGGACTGTTCAGTGGGTAAGGAGTTGGCTGGATGACTGCATCAGAAAAGTTAATTATCAGCTCAGCGTTCAAGTGGAAAGAAGTAATGAGTAGAGTCTCTTGGGGGTCAGTCCTAGGAACAACCCCATTTAGCATCTTCACTGATGACAGACAGTGGGATTGATTGCTCCCTCAGGAAATGCACAGATGACACCAAACTGAGCAGTGTAGTTGATAAGCTAGAGGAAAGAGATGCCATCCAGAAGGCATCCTTGGCAGGCTTTATAAGTAGGCCCATGAGAACCTAATGCAAGTGCAAGGTCCTGCACCTGTGTCACAGCAATCCTGGCTATCAATCAGTACAGATTAGCAGATTAATGGATTGACAGCAGCACTACTGAGCAGTATCTGGAGATACTGGTAGATAAAAAGTATTGGACATGAGACCCCACCTGGAGCACTGCAACCATCTCTGGGGGCCCAACACAAGACAGACATGGACCTGTTAGAGTGGGTCTAGAGAAGGACAAGGGAAAAAACCAAAACCACAAACAAAACAACAAACCACTACTCAGAGTGCTGGAACATCTCTCATTACAGAAAAAACCCACATAAAAGCCCAGACAGAGGGGTGAAGTTTTTCAGCCTGGAAAAGAGAAGACCTTTCGATATATAAGAGGAGCTTATAAGAAAAACTGAGAAAGACTTTTTACCATGGTCTGTAATGCCAGGTGAAGGTGTGAAATGAAAGAAGGTAGCTTTAGAATAGACATAAGAATTTATTTATTTTTTTCTATGATGGGAGTGGTAAGGCTGGAACAGGTTCCCCAGACAAGTTGGAGATGCTCCATCACGGGAATTGTTGAAGCTCAGGATGGACAGAGCTTTGAGCAACCCAGTCCAGTGAAACATGTCCCTCCCCATGGCAGGAGAATTCGACTAGATCTTCAAGTGTCCCTTCCATTCCAAACACTTGTATGATTTTATGATTGTAAGGCAGTTCTTGGAGCTATGAAGGCATGTTCTAGAAAAGAGCACTTAGCTCAACTGTAGTGAGGGTTCAAAGGAGGTAGGCATGTTCAGCAAACACTGCATTCCCAGAAAACAATCTGTTACTAAGGAAGTTATTGGCTAGAAATATACCAGTTCTGATTTTCTGGTAGGCTGTTGAATACCAGTATGGTGGTAAATAGGTATCTGCCAGCGTTTTTTACCTCACTGAACAGCCAAGAAGATCCAAGGTCTGCAGACTGTTGTACTCCTTATTGCATCAGTACCCAAGCACACCTATCTGATAAAAACTTATCTATGCTTATTGTTCACAGCATTGCAAGATTTTTGTTTTCGAATTATTAAGGGTGTACTTTGTAAGTTAAGACACTTAAATTTCGAGACAAGGATAACAATACTGGACCTTGATAAAACAGCCCATATAAAACTCTATCCATACACTCAATCATTACATACTTGACTAAGAGGTGCTATTAAGTGACAGCAGGAGTCACTGTTCAAGCATCTACCTACATTCACAGACAAGGTTTGCAAGCAGTTGCAAGCTATACGCTTCATCCCAAACTTCACTCAAGTCTAGAAAAGGCAGTTAGTAAGAAAACAAAGAAGCTGTAAAGCCATTTGATATAACACAGTTTAACTGAAACTTTGCAGTCTGGTTGAGCTCTCGTTTCTATCTCTACACAGAGTTATCTGTATTCACTCCATACAAGAATTGCATTTACCCAAGAGCAGTAAGTGTCCCTTTTACCAAAAAAAGAAACCAAAACCCAACAACGGAAAACACAAACAAAAAAACCCTGAAAACAGCCTGACACTCAAAGCAAAAACATGATTCCAACCCCTCTCCCACCTTCTCCAAAGCAAGACCAACACAGAACCATTCTAGAACAAGCAGGGCTGATTTTGCTTAACCCCACCCCCAGCAGATCTCATCTATAATCTGTCACATAGCAGACAAATTCAGAGTAACCAAAAAGCTGGATACCTATATTGAGAGCTGTTTCCTGTTTATCCCCTGTCAGAATCCAGATCTTAATTTCTGCCTTCATTAGCGTGGCTATTGTCTCCGGAACACCTGCTTGCAGTCGGTCTTCGATGGCTGTAGCTCCAAGAAGTAGTAAATCCTGGAACAAAAAGAATTTGAAAGCTCGTTTTCTTAAAGATAAGCCTGTTTGAAAACACACTCAAAAAGGAATTAAAAAGACGTGTTGCACCTCATTGCTAGTACAATGTTTTGACAAGCAATATACATTACAGTAAGTTTCTGGTGCACCTATTCCATTTCCTCTGCATACAATTCACATTTGAAGAGGTACAGAATACAACAGTGTTTCTGATCAAAAAGATGGCAATATTTCAAGTGCAATTAATCGAAGTTACATAAGTCCAAAGATAGCCTGTGGATTAACATACTAGAGCATTCACTAATCACCGTAGCAACATGGAGTGGTCACAGTGTATATATTTCTTAAGTTTTTAAAACAAAAGCCACCTGGCTTCACATCATTTAAACTAATTTCCCTACCATAATATGGTAGGAATAATATGGTACGACTGAACGTACACTGAAATCACCAAATGCAAAAGTTATTCCAACTATTTGAAATAATCACTACATTTATGTAATGCAAGTGGTATGAACATTAATCAATCCCAGTATATCTAGTCTACATACTCATGTCTGCCAGAAATATCACATCTCCTGCAGCAAATTTAATACTATAGAGTTACCCATAGTCTTATGCAATTCTAAAGCAACTGCTTCAAGAGATTTGGCCATGTTACAGAGAAAAAGTCAGGCTGACAAAAATACCTAAGAAATGAACCTTGTTAAAAGGCACAATCTACTCAGCAGATTAAGAGTTAGACATGCAAATATGTTAAACTTAAGAAATTTCTACTAACTGAATTTAAGTACATTGTATCATTTCACCACTTGCACAGAAAAATAACAGTTCCTATTCTTTGTAGAGGCTACAGCTATGCAAAACAAGTGAAAACAGATGAAGGGAACAGAAGTAATTAGAGAGTTGGTGGTGTCCAGCCTGGAGAAGACAGCTTTGAGGAACTTTTTGAAGCCTTTCTACATATAAGGAAAGCTTGTAAGAAAGATGGAGAAAGACTATTTACCAAGGCCTAGCAGTGGCAGGACAAGAGGCAATGATTTTAAATGGAAAGAGGGTAGATGGATTAGATTCAACATAAAGATTTTTTTTTATTATTATTATATATTGATTTTTTTTTTATGAAGGTGGTGAGCCACTGAACAGGTTGCCAGATAAGTTGTGAATGCCCCATCCCTGGAAGTGTTCAAGGTCAGGTTGGATGGGACTTTGAGCAATTTCATCTAGTGATAGGCATCCTTGCCCATAGCAGGATGATTGGAACTAAGGTCCTTCTGAGCCCAAACCATTCTGTGATTCCATGAAAAGGGCACTGGAGCAAGTTCCTGCTTGTATGCATCTACACATGCATGAAGAACAGAAGGGGAATTTGTTACTCATACAGGTGTATAAAACTGGCATTGGTTACAGGTCTTGACAAAGCTTAAGGTTAATAATGAGATATTAGGCTGGTAAAGGTAGTAGAATCAACTTAGCTAAGTCATTTGCTACAGCCTCCTGATGAAACATTAGCCCTATCCATGCTAACAACATTTGAATGTTACAAATACAATCCAAGTGGGCAATTGTTGATTGTCTTTTACTCCCATAATGACTTGTTAAGCAGTTAAACCTGACAGCACAGACACCAGCATGGCTATGCTACTAGAGCAGGGAAGTTACTTTTGCACATCCTGAGGCCCTGTCAGCCAGTCTACAGTTGAAGGAAGCCAGCTCAAGTTTATCTCCACATGTGAACCTATACTGTGACCCAGTGGTCTCAGACTGACAAAACAGCTCTCTCACTCATTTGAGCCCTTAGATGAAAAAATGCCATTTTAAAATACCTATAATGTGACAGCTATAAGTTAGTAGATTATTTAAAAGAAGTGCCTACAGATTAGAGAATTTCACCTGTGAAGTACCAGCCCTAAGTTTCAAGCGCAATTCCTGGCTTCTTGATATCGCCAGAGAACTTTTAACAGGAAAAGAACACAGTGGGTATTTCCTACCAGTATAGCACCAAGTCCAAAACTCCAATTCCACAACCCACTTATGAGGGCACTTTCCAGATATTAAGTTGCAAAGAGGCAGAAAGTAGATAGCCAAAAATGAGCTAAAGTTTGAAAACACACTTTAAAGAGAACCGAGTCACAATTATTTTTTTATCTCAGGGAAACGAGAAGAGTATGAGAGCACAGAGCAGGAGGCAGAGAAGAGCTATGCAAGTCTACAGACTCAGTAATTAGAGAACCATACTGCTATGGACCAATCAACACAAAAAACAACTTTAGTTGTTAGTTTGAAAAGAAAGATCTAATCTTCATCTATTATTCATTTCTTGGAGGTTTTTTTTTTTCATTACCCCAGGAAATTCAGCTCCCATTCAAGTCTCAATCTCCCTCCTCCTCCTACCCTAGCTATCTTCAATAAGCAACATTGCCCGAGATCTTCAGTTGCATTATATTAATTTCAGAAGAAGCAGAAGTTCAAAGAGCGTTTTAAAGAAACTGCTGAATAAAAGGGGTGAAATAAGTGGAGCATGGATAAAAGAATATGAACAGGTGTAGGTGAGAAGTGACTACCAGCATTTCAGAAAGCAGCAAGACCAAAAAGTATCAAAGAAATACTGGCCCCTAGTGTTGACATATTAACATTTAATTCAGTGTGTGGTCACAGCATTTCAAACTGGTTCTTGAATACCTACTTTCCCCTTCCAGAATTGAGTTCTGCAATTTGCATGGAAAGCAGTTATTCCACTTCTTTCCAGGCCATACAACTTCACTGTTTTGCCTACAGTGTCTACGAGAGCCTTCAAAAAACCTGAATTGGAAAATGCTGTATGAAGAGTAACAAATTTCTCCTCTTGTACCAGTACACAATTTGGTGCAACACAACAAAAAGAGAACAGTTTATAAAAAGCAGTGACCCCAAGTTCTCCTCAGATTTAAAAGTTCAAGAATAACAGTTCTACAGACTGAACAGGTTGCCAACTAAAAACACCTTTTTCGTCTCATTAATGAAATGAACACTTGGGTTTACTGCATAAAGCCCAAATCCCACACAAAGACACGTGTAAGGGAATCTGATCATCAAAAAAGTACGAGTCTTACCTTTTCAATGATCTCATAGCATTCCTCCAGCTTCTGAGTTCTGTCTTTCAGAACTGTACTGCTTTCATTATACACATTCAACCACTCCCTGTAAGAGTTTTCTGACAGATCGGCATAAGCAATACACAAAGTCCTCAGACCTACAAAACAGAGGCAAGCCATTACAGTAGAACTACACTGAATATCAGCAAATCATTAATACCCTAATGAATGCTAAATTCTAACCCTCTCACTAGAACAAGAGCTTTTAATGCACACAATGTTCAACTCTGGGTTTCTGGAAAAAAATCTCTGCACATTTTTTAAGCATTTGGGTTTTCACAAAAGCAAACAAAAGTCTGGCTCCTTTAGGTTACTCATGTTGGTGCAAATCAAGAGAGACCCTATTGGGCACCGTCTCTCCCTGATTTTTAAGTATTGCAATCTAGCCATACTGGAGCAACAGAAGTGTCATCCTCAATTTTTTTTTAGTTTAAGTTTGAAAGCAAGCTTGGCTTTCATGTATTTTTATCAAGCGCAAATCAAAGATCTGGCTACATACTGTGACTGGAGAAATTACTTAAGTCAAACACAGGCTGTGAGGTTCGTTTCCTTTTAGAAAGACTGTTTTCCTCCTTCAGCACACGCATGTAACTCACACTAACATTGGGAGTTACACATACATCAAAGAGCAAAGAATATGGTCCATGAAGTATGAAAACCATTTATTTAGACAACTGACAAAAATTAATATACAGAAGTAATAAACTGGTATGAGTTAAGCCAAAAGGAGTCTGTGCCATAAAAAACCCAAAAACCCTCTTTTGTTACTGGGCATTTGGGAGTCTGGAAACTGTTTTGTTTTTTTATAAAAAGTCAAAAAAAATTCAGACTTAAGAAGAGAACCACTGGTTCATCATTTGACTAATGCAAATGTCATATGCTATTACAGATGAGGGAACAAAGTCAAGTTCTGCCCTGCAAACAGGTGTTATATCAGTCATAAAAGCCTTACAGGCCATTTCAAATCTTTGATGTCTTGGTCTTCCAGACTTGTCAGCACATTCAGGTTATCACTCTGCTTCATAAAGCCAAGGACTTGATCATCTGCCTTTTACACTAGTAAAACACATGTAATTACAAAGGAATTGAGGTTTTGCAGCCAATACAAGTCACATCCTTTCCCTTCACTGGCACACAGAATGTCATCTTTTCCTTCCAAAATCCACTTGCCTACTGAAATAACCCAAAAGCAGGGCACAGACTTCCTTAGGCTTCAAGTTAACCTACAGTTGTGAATTTGCCGATTACATACCACTTCACAATTTACCTTCATAACCATCACAAAGCTTAGGCAATGCAGAATATGCAGCAAGTAATTTAATTCTCATGTTGTAATCATTATTACCTATATTATATATATCTATACACATAATTTGAATTCTCATGACATGCTGTTTCTCTTACCTTCTGTTGCGAAGTATTCAAGATGGCACAGGGTTTGCTCCATATACTGGGAATCTTTTGAAAGCCTCTCAAAAATTACATTATCCTATTAAAACCAAATTCATCACAACAGATTAAGTCTACATATGAAGTTTTCATTTGTGTATTTACAAGCTCAACTGAAGCAACCCAAGTGGACTTGCTAATATTAGAAACCAAGACTAAATTTATCAGTAATATATTTGGGTTTAGGGGCTCTGGTTGGAGTAAATCTGTGCCCACCCTAAATAACAGAGACAGAAGTCCACATGGCCCTCCTTTTCTCTCTCCATAAAGGGGGTCCCCATTTCTGGGCAGAAACCACTGTTTTCTCAACTACTAAATGGATATATTGGCTTCCAGAGAAAATGTGTCTGGTCTTACTCAGTACACTTTGTAATCTTACAGAGAAGAGCTTCTTGCAATCCACTCTAGAATGGACTAAATGTTCAAAAAAACAGAAGGCAGAAACATGGATCAGGTTCTACCACAGAAATCTTTCAGAACACCTTCTTCCTACAGCAACTCTTCAACACAAAATTGAAGAGCAATTTAAAAGGCCCAGATAACAACAAAATACATCACCATCACTTCTGTATCTACCAGTGTCTGGATTGTATTCTGCAAATACCAGAATACATATTCTGTGTGTAGTAACTTAAACTCTATTTTTGCTCAAATATGTAATCTTAAGGTAAACAAATAGTTGATATTAGTAAGTAAATGAGCCCAGATCTAGTAACTTATGATGGAACTGACAGGACAGAAAACGACCATGACAATGTGGAAGAGTTTATGTGAAACAGGCAGTTTAGATGAGTGGTGGATGCAAGACAAATTACTACAACCCTTTTGCTTTATTAAGACATCTAAGACTGCTCCCACAGTAGACAGTATGAAGTTTTTTACTACCAACTCTGTTATTCACCCCTTCCAGTGCCACACTCCAAGAAACAGCGTGTACTTGGGCATGGTACGAGCAAGCAGCAGTTGCAGATCTATCACAGTAGATGTACAAGTCTGAAATGCTGTATAATGACAGTGGGCTTAACTCACTCCTACCATAACAGCATGAAGCCGGCACATCTTTATGAAATCAGGGGAGTTTAACTGAGGCAACAGAGCAATGCCCTCAGACCTGTAAGTCAGGAGAAATACAAGTAAACCAGATCCTTACAGAAGTCAAAACCAGTTCTCCCTGTTGTAAAAATTCAAGGTAAAACTATGGGGTTGACATTACAACCACGCTCTGACTGTGGCCAATGCTAGGTTTGCAGCCTTCATAGTTTAGCAAGTTATTGCTCTTGTCTGGGAGGAGAAAAGCACAACATGGTGCAAGTCATGATGACAAATAACAGCAGGTGTAGAGATGCAACAAGAGACAGATGAAGAGCCAGCCACTTGACATTTTACTATTACTGATCCAGACAACAGCAACAGTCTACCTCCTCAACTGCTGCTGCACAGCTGGGTGAAATCCTTACTTAGCTTAAATAAGGGGTACTGCTCCCATTACTTTCAGGATTTCAGTTGGGTAGTAGAAAGCCTAGCAATCTAGCAATCTTTCTGCCTGCAAAGAATCAAAGGAAGAATGATAGATCTCTTAAGTCATTTGGCCCTCTACAGAAAGCCAACAGGTATTACATAGGAGACAAAATGCTAGCAGCAGCCACAGCTGTTGAAACAATAACTGGTAGTGCTAGTTCTCCATTAGGTAGCATAATTACTTACAGCCCCTTTGCAGTAGAGACGTAGATGTCCTGCTGGAGTTCGAACAATCACAGACATTCTCTTCCTGTTGCTATTGAAAGACAAATACTTACTTTCATTAGTTGCAGTGATGAAGAGTACGCCCTATTCTAGCAAGGGATTTCTCAGATGTGTTTAGTGCAACTGAGATGAGAGGAGAGGTAACAGTATTAACTGCAGACCCCACTATCCTCAATATCAAGTAATACTTAATTGCCTATTTCTGCCTCCACCCCTATGGTTCCCATTGTCAAGCACTCAACCACAACAAAGATTTGCACCCAAAAATGAGCAGGAAATTGGGAGAAACAAAATGGCACAAAAATCCTCTTGAAAGAAGGGGAGCCACATTTACTCTCAAGCTTTCCCGCAGTCATCAAAATGATTTCTAGGACTGGGACTAGAAATGGAATCATTACGTCTGAAAGCATATTTCTTATAGGCATTACAGACATACAAATAACTGCCCTAATGAGTGGATGATTATTTAGCTTCATAACTCAAAATAACACAAATGCTATTGAGAGAAATCATGGCACAGACCAGCTCTTAGCCTCCCTAAAGTTTCTTCAGATCTGCATAATGGAGATTACATAGAACAGAGACAGACCCTCTAAGCAGGACTGCAAGAGTTTAGATATTTTAAGTGTAAACAGTAGCATAACATACACAGATGTTTAACAAATAAAGTAGCCAAGGATTTTTTCTTTTAAAGATGACTTTTGGCATTTCACTCCAACTCCTCTTAGAGAGCCACTAAAACAAAAAAAACCCAAACCACCACACAACAAAACACAGTTGGTAAGAGGCAGAGACAAGCAAATCAGCTCTGAGTCCTAAAAACATATGGTTTCACATAGTTCTTTTCATTACTGAAAGGAGAACTCAGAATAATCATCCTTCCCCATTCCCTTCTTGCCCATACGCACAAACAGAGTGCGGCACAACCCTCCTCCTCCAAAATTGTTCTGGAAGATCTAGCCCCTTCTCAGAAACCAAGAGCCACGTGTAATAAAGTAAGCTCTTGGCATATATGATCAGACAAAACAGTCCTTTCTGAGACTTTCTAAAGAACGTCTGGAAGGACAGCAAGTAGCTGTGCCCAGAGTTTCTGCAACAAGCTAATGACGCTGGAAAACACCCACAACCTTTGTGAAATTCAATTATACAAACACACTAACTGATTAAGTAGGATGTTACTACATAAGGAAGAGCTAAGAATGTTTACCTGCTGCTTGCAGGCAACAGCTACTCCTGGATACACCAGGATACTAGTCAACTTATCAGAAACTGTAAAAGACTCCTTTGGTAGTCTTTTAGCACCTTTTAAGATATTCTCACAAGCAGCTATATTCTGAAAGAGGGAAAAGTAGTCAGGAGTGATCCTCAAAGCAAGCCAGGACACAAAAAAGCTGCCTAACCAAGGCTTCTTTGACTTTAGTTTTATATACTCTGTTCAAGCAAAACAGTCCAACTCCAGGACAACAGAGCAAGACTTCAAGCCACAGTAAGAGTAGAAAACAACAGAAAAGCCTCCTGACTAGCACTGTCCAAACTGACAAAAGCTTTACCAGTCAATGGCGAGAAAACCTTTCATTTCCAGACATTTAGGTACCTGATACATCACACAAAACTCATGTCAATCTTAACTAGCCTAACACATTCAGAGTGCTTGAAAAGTTTAGCTTTTCACAGCTGAAGACGTTCTTAAAGAGGCACCAAAAAGCCCTGTAGTTGCAGATTTCATCTACTCAAGAAATAATTTACAGAAGCACTATAAAACTGCAATCTCAATCTCAAAGCACATTCTTGAAGTAGGTAAGTGACACATCACGAAATCAACAAAGCACAGAAAGACACTTCCAGGATAGCAACTTCTCAATAAGATAATAGAGCTGGATGGAGCAACAGGGGAGAATTTCATGCACATGTGCTAACAGCCACTAGTTTGTCATCAGCTCTGTATTACTTCTATGTAGGAAACAAGGAGATGGAGGAGCAAAGCAAAATTAAGAAAGTTCACCTTTTCTACTGAGTAAATTCTCAATAACTGGTTTTCTTATCGCCCTGCATTTAGTATATTAGAGAAAAACCTACCTGGAAAACTCCAGCACATTAAGAATTTCAAAGGTTTTTTCTTTTCCCAGCTACAAAAGAAAGCATGCACTGTTACAAGTATAATTCATAGTATATGAGTAGACACGCAAGTTAGTTAAACACGTCTGCTTACACATCCCAGCCTAAATAAAGTGTGGTAATAGCTCCCTCTCCTGGTAAACGATGTAAAGCTCTAATCTAATGAAAGCATTCTCGTCTAACGTGTGGCCTTATGGCATCCTCCATCTACTACTTTTACTAGCACTTCAAGGAACTCATGTCTTAATCTAGAAGGATAAGCGTGCCCTGAACCTTAAGCTGTAAATTTCTTAACAGGTAAGAGATATATTACAGACTGTGAGCATTATTCCAAGTTAAAATAAACATGCCATCCATATTTACTATTAGAATAACTTTTGTCTGAACTGTCTTACTATTTTCTTTTACTGAAATTTACAAGCATATTCAACTGTATTTTTCTGTGGCAAAAAAATCATTAAATGAGGAGTAACTCTTCTCATCAAGAACTGTTTGCTGGGGTTGAGCATGAATGACCTGAAAACAGAATTTACATCTTGTTTTGGTCATCCCTACTGTGTAACAGGCAAGAAGCAGTGGGAGTTATTGCAGTCTCAGCACTCCAGTGATATTTGTAGTACATAGTTGAAGAAATGTCTATTAGCAAAATCCAATTGCTTATGTCCCACAAAGCACACATCAGTTAATAAATATCCCCACAAACAAAAGCCATCTCCAACTCAAGTTACATCTGCCACTGATGTAGGCAGTGAAGATAGACAGGAAGGTCTAGGACTGACAGATTATATTGTTGGCTATAGATGGACCATGTTTCCAGCACGGTTTATGAGAAGAGTATGAAACTAGGTCAGGTGGACTTGGCCTTCAGAGGAGAGAAGAGCCCAGAGAGCTCCAGATGACCCTGCTCATCCTAAGCTCTTCCCCTTAAACTAAGCAGCACTTTTCTATAAAAGTTGTAAAGTGTTTTTGACAAGTCCTAAAAAGATAGATGTTTCAAGTACTTAGCTTGGCAGTGTACTAAGAAACTGGGAAGAGATTGCACTTGGGAAGAAAGACAAAAATACATCCATTAATCTTAATAAGTACCCTGATAGTTCCACATGTAAATCTGGAGCCACTTCAGCTTAAATTGCAGTTAAAGCTGAAGTTTAACTCAGAATGTGGCCACATGAGTTTGAGACTGCTTGTGTCTACTCCATTAACTAAGCACCCCTGCATACAGAGCTTGTTAAGCAGATACATCATCTAAAAAAGATCATACCCAAAAAAAAATCCCCTTTTAGCACAAGAAAGCAAACATTTAGAAGTACAGTAACTATTAAGCATAACAGTCAGAAAACCCTCCAAACACAGCAGTTTCCCTCTAATAAGAGCACTGTCATCTGTACTTCCTAGACAAGGGACATACTCTGCAGGCACAACTGCTATAGTTTCCCATGTAAGACACAGCTTACTTTTACTCATGCCATGCAGAAAGGTAAAGGACTTCACATCTCAACACAGAATTAAGATGACTTTTCCCTTTCTGCAAAAGCCTCTCCCGTGTAGCATCCTAAACGTCCTGTAAAGGTGGGCTCAAGAACAAAACAGGAGACATCTAAGCTCCACAGGAGCTTGGCAGCCTGTGCCAAGTAAGTACATCTACCACTTACCGCATCAATGATAACTGAATGGGGAGTCCGTCCCGTGAAGACGTAACCAAGCTTTTTTGCTCCTTTCACTAATGCCCCTTCATCTGCCAATAAGAAAAGCTTGAGTTTAACATGGTATGTAGAAGAGGCCTGCAAAGACTACGCTTAAATATACCACACGTCCAAAACACAGAAGCCCCCTTTCCCATGTACTCCCTCTTCTGTAGGGCTGCTAGAGGTAGATCTGCACGTACTTGCACAAGAACATTCACAGTTTAGTCCTACAAAGGCCACACAACATCAATAACACAAGCATCATAGTCAATCTGTGTAAAACATCCTGTAATTACTGAACCATTAAACGCTATTGTTGAGGAGGAACTGTATTTTTCTATGTGAAAAAGGAGGAACGCCTCTCCTGAAAAGCAAGATCAGAGCTGTGCTACTCTAAATTGCTACAACATGCATTTAATCCAGTTTCTGCTGTAAAGGCACTGTGTACAGATGCTATAGAAATACAGCATTGTCTTCTGGAGACTAAATTGGGTAGTGTCATTAAAAGCTCAAATAGCTGAGCAGAAACTAGAGCAAACACCTCTACTTTCAGTAGGCAGTTATACTGCATCCTTAAGGAGCAAGCAGTATCAAGCACAGTCACCACATAGGTGGATATAGTGCCCAGCAATCCTAATGCCTACAGCTCCCTTAATCTTCTCATGGTTCATAAACACTGACTAGAACAGACTTACAAGGGTTCTTCACTCTTTATGTTGTAATAAAGTGCTTGAAAAGTAGAGAGAAATTATGCTGCTTCATCATTTAATACATCACTAAAAGAATTCTAGGAACAGCCTCAGTAACAGAGATCAGTATCACTGGGACCAGGACCCTACTGTTTTTCATTTTGGTCTTGCCCACCTCCTTCAGTACCTCTGCCCTACCTGAAAGGAAGAAATGGGCATAGGGCAGGCCAGAATATGGCCAAGAGTGCTCTTGGTTGTACTGTCACATAAAACCTTGCACCTGCACAAAGCAGGATGGAAAGCTACTAGACCTAGAAAACCAGCTGGCCAAATAAAGCAAATAACTGTTCATGCAGAAACAAATCAGTACTTCCACAGATCAACTCTATGCACTGGAAGTTTTCCTGTTGTTTCTTGGCCCTGCAGAAAGGCCAGAGTAGGTCTGATGAGAGCAAAAGGAATAAACCAATATAGCTGAGCAAAAACGTAATGGACTTGGAGGTTTTGTAGGAGGCAGTCAAAAGCAGTGTGCTCTGATGACAAAAGATGCCAGAGCTACTAACAGCATCACGGGTAACATCCTGCTTTCAATAGCAGTGACCATTACAAAAACATATGGATCCTCTTTCCATCTACTTCATCTATTCCTCCCCTCCCAAGAAAGCAAGCAACAACCAACCTGGAGAGGATGCCTGGTAAATTATTGTATTTCCTTGTCTCTCAGGAACAACAGTATGACACACGGCCAGCAGAGTAAGGAATTCCTGTATGTGTACAGCTGTGGGCTAGAGAAGACATCAAAAGAACCTGGTTCAGTATCACACAGACCAAGAGGCAATGGTTCACTAACCTGAGAAGACCTCTTAAGTATCACAGAAGGAAAAAAAATAAAAAGAAATATCTGTTTTTATAATAGTTAACTCTGGTGTATTGATGTTCTGGGACCAAGACAAGGCCAACATTTATCACCAGCACCCTACTTCATTAAAGACCTCACTTGAAGCTGCAAAGAGCTGCGAAGCCAGAACATTCCCCCATCGCCCCAAAATATAAAAGCCTAAGTTTTGTAGCACCCCAAGCTTCATATAGGCAAAGACATCTGCTAAAAAAAGCAGATGATAATCAAGCAACAGGACACACCACTTTGATAGCTTCCACAACAGCTTTCAATAGATAACAGTAACCACCCCAGAATTAAATTCATTGCCACTACACCCTTAGTGATAAACATCCCTAGCTGACAGCAGTTCATTAGGCAGTAGAAAGCAACATCATGTGCTCTTCCACAGGAACACATCACTCAGCCAAGCAGAGATTTCATCAATGGTCTCTACACGTTCAGCATTTTAACACCACAATATAAACTTGATCAACAGACAGCATAATTACCAGTCCTCCTGAAGTGCTTAGACACACCAGGTCTACAGATTAGTGACTATGCACTTAAATCACAGGCCTCTACTCTGCAAATTCTGGCATCTGTACCCATAGTGACTCGGAAAAGCAACCCTCCTTCCCACATCCCTGCCTCTGGCACCAAATTTCCACTCTCAGAGCAGTCAGGAATCATACTTGCTTGCCCACCTCACAACCTGCCAGACTAAACACAAAGATCTTTAAAGATACTTGGCTGAAACAAATGTATGTTCCCCTTGAACTCTGCTGCAACACACACAATTGGTAGCATCAAAATCTTCATCACAGCAGCCATTTGCTCAGTGACTGAGTCAGACATGACCTTAGCAGTCCTACCTTAGCAGAAAGCCTCAGTTGACTGCAAAATCAAATTTCCTACATATGAAAGTATCATCTAGTTCCCAAAACTTTCATTAGCATAGTGTATTTTATATACACAGTCTTAACAGAGCCACTACAAAATCAAGAGCATTACAAAAAGCTGTTAGCACAAGGTCCAGCCAAAACCCCACTACTGCTATATTAAAACCAAGATTGGATGGAGAATCATCCTACAAGATACTATTAAAGATCCAAGTTCTTTAAAGCAATTAAAAGATGCTTCTACGTAATTTATTCTGCTAGCATACATCAGAATGTTTTGTTTTAGGAAGACGACAATGTTCAAATGAAACTATTTCAAGCAGAAACTACATGCCATGGAAACCCTTCTGATGTGACTTACATTACACATGTCTTTCTAAGAATATATTCAGTATTACTACCTGAGATGCAGCACACAGTTATTTTATAAAAACACTTTCATCACAAAAAAACCACTGAGACATTAAAGACCTTTCCATTTTCTACTTAAATCAAGCACTTAAAATGCAAGTTCTCACAAGCAGGCCAGCAGCATTCACAGCTGGCTCTCAGACACATCAGTGCTTCTCCCCAGGCCAAGCTATGTGACAAAAATGAAAACAAAATTTTGTTCTACCTCAGGCCCTATTTCAGGGACAAAATCAATAACAGGGAAAAAAATATTTTTCACTATGGTGCACACAGCCGACATACTTGTACAGCAGAAAAGCAGCACAGGCAACAGCAACACTTAATTAGAAGGAAGTAAATTACTATGAAAGCCACAAAATGTCAGCTGACAACTGTGGTAATATATAAACAAAGTAAGTGTATCAGAAAAAAGTGTAATCAAGTAGATCAAGTACTTATATTATTTGTTTACGTCCCGTATTTTGCCATTAATATTTTCAACATAACTGTTTCACACAGGACCTTTCTTGATCTTGGCATACTGAAACTTCTGAACTGTATGGTCACATGCCCATAAAATAACAGCAGTTACAGCTTTTTTACACACTGAAGCACAGAGGTTGTGTTGAAGAGAATTAATCGATGGAAAATAATCAGAGACTAGTGTACAAAAAGTCCACGTCGAATTGCTGGTCAGAAGGTTACTGCTGCTCCATCATTTCCAGGGAAAGAAAGGAAAAATTTATGTCCATCTCAAAACACACAGCCTGCCAGATTCTCATTTCAGCATTCATGGTTGCAGACCTTCGATGTCTTCCTTAGACTTAGATCACCCAGCCCCTTCCATGCTTTTATAGTACATGTTTTACCAGCTGGAAACAACCTGTCTCCGGTAATGTCATAGATTTTAATCCTTCCTATGTATGTATTTCTGCTTTCAAGCCAGCAATATAATTTGTTGCCATCTCGGTGTTTTCACAGCTCAATTGTATTACATGGCAATCTTCCAATTCTCTAGCAGGAGATCACCAGAGGCCTGGCTTATCATGTCAGCTCCTCCACACAGCAGACATTTGTTTCCTTTCTATATTGTTCCAGCAATAACACAGTATTTGTTGCACTGCCATGAATCAGGACAGAGCATTCAAATTTCTACTTCAGAGCTGTGAACAGAAAATTCATGAATAGCTTCTGTGATATATTCCTTGCTCCACGCCAAGTTTAGCCCCATAAGACAGAAGTCCCACAGGTTAACTGATTCTGCTGTTACTTATTTTCCTCTGTTAAAGCAAGTCTCTACCATTTCAGTACTCCAATTCTTACTGATGATCCCAGAGACATTACTTGCTGTCTTTTTTTTTAGCTCAGCTCTTCCTTCCCATCCCCTTTTTTCCTTCCCTAATTCATCAGCAGCAAGATCAAAACCTGCATATTCTAGTGTCTTGTCCACCTGCCCACAGGCAACCCGGAGCACTTTTTGCCTGCCACTTCTTTCCTCTGTGTGTCAACAGCTCTGGGGGAAAGCTACTGCTTCTTTCTTCTCCAAGGATCCATGCAGCACCTGGTGTACAGCCACCACAGGCAATCCACAACCACTGGCTAAATTTACTTACATGCTGCCCTTACAAGCTAAGAACTACAGACACATGGAGATGCATTCTCATTTCCTGAAGTAGTTTCTGGATCATTATCTCCAAAGCATTATCTGCACTGAAAGGAAAGCTTCCCTGTCTAGGAAACACAACATCATGCATTATCAAGTAAGGCACAGATGGTGAGGAAGCTGTATCACAAGGTTCATTCTTTTGAGCTCTCTTTTTCAGAAAAAGAAACTCAGTCATGTGGGGAGCAAGCTGCACTCTACAGAGCTGCACATCTGCACATTTGTCACATGTGTCCTTATCTGGGCCTCCCCACCCTGACAACAAACTGCATTTTCCTACCCAACTGTTCACAACCTGATAAAATTAGAAGGAAGTTGGATGTGAATTTAAAAGTATTTCTTCATCTCTCCTTTTACTTGTAGCAGTATCAGATCAGTGCCTTCATTCACAATACTTCCAGATGAGTAGGACTGACAGGTTTGAGAAAATTGCCTAGAAATTGCCAGTGGGATATATTAAGGCACAGTCTACCTTGATCTTACTACCCTGCATACGTGTGGCACATTCTGCCAAGGACAACTTCACTTTATTACCAGGGGAAATCAAGAATCATCTTAAAAAGATGAGAACTTCCTACTGTTTTGTTCATTAAAATACCTGGAGAAGAATGTGAGGATCCAGCCATGTTGGGCATCCCCAAACAGTAGAGATCGTAAGGCCAAACGGGATGACAGTATTTCAGGCACAGACTCAAAGGACATGTTAACCAGCATTTGAATATTCATCAGTTAAACGCAAGTTTCTCTTGTTCAAAGCCACTAAAATATTACCTATACTTAAAGATACTGCCTTGTACTCTACCAGAAAAAGTACAAAGAATCCCATGCACAACATGGGCAAAAGCAGAAGAGTGAAATATACTTCTCACCAAGCTATAACAATTTAACTGTCCACTGTACAATGGTATATTTTCAAAGTTTTCAGGCAACAGTTAGTTTCTGAACTAAAGCCTCACAGAAGTTCTCACCATCTGAATTTCCCCCCCCCACCACCTTACTATTTTAAATTCCAGTTTTTCATTCCAGAAGTGACAAGCTTTTCTTGTTCTGCTCTAAGGATTTAAAAACTGATTATGACAGTGGTAATTTCAACAAAGCCTAACGGGATAAAAGCCTCAGTTCCTACACACTTTGTGAAAGTGTGGAGATCTAGGTGAACACTTCCACTGAGGTAAAGGCTCAACAGTTATCTGTTCTGCCCACCCAGATGCTTAACCAGTCATCACACAATCACAATCAATTCATGCATCTACAGCTATACAACATGCTTGTGGCTTCTTCATCAAGGAGTTATTTGCAGGCCACAGAAGAGTTTGTATGCGAATTGGAATTAGTAAAGAATGTTCAGAGAATCCAGAGACAAGAGAAGTCTAGGATGAGATCCAAGGTTAATAGTTCTTTTACTTCTTGACCTCATTCCCTGCTCTCATATCAGGGTAAAAAAAATAAATACAAAAAAAAAAATCAATCACCCTACAAACAGGCCTGCACCTCCATGATGAGTTTATCCACAAAACGTGGCAACTCATTCTGTGCAAGCACCAGAAGACCATCCAGCATATGCACCACCACGCTTTCTTTTAAGTATTTGGAAATAAGAAATCTTTTCTTACTCCTGCTACAGTTCACAGTTTTCCCTATAGAAACAAGTCAGCATGAGACTCTTGGTGCTGCTGTACAGTTCACCCAACAGAAGCTGTTACAAAGAAAAAAGCATAGGCAGACAAATCTAGGTACTTCCTCTCACAAAAACCTCCAAGAAGCCAAGAGAAAAGTCTAAATGTTTTAAAGACAAGTTATTTTTCCTTGGAAAACTTCCTGCAGGGCAATAATTCTTTGACTGTTACTGAAGAGTGGACTTGGCCATCAGTCAGTGCAAACACACCAATGGCCCAGAGGAGCTATGAAATTTAGAAGTGATGCAGGATGCTAAAAAAAATCTTCCTAGCAGATGGAAGACAGTCTCATGGGAACAAGAAAATTACTTATTATTTTCAACCTGGGAAGACAATTGCTCAGCACTGAGACAGCTCTAAACTAACACTTGCAATTGGACTGAAGAAAATAAAATCTTCAAGACCAAAGCAACAGGAAGTTGAGCCTTTGTGAGAGATGGCACACTGACAACTTGAGCTGCAAAAGGACAAGTGTTTAAAGTGATTTCATTGCCCATCTGAGCACAGCAACATCTGACTGCACAAGGCAGCTTATGGTAGAACATTTCAGTTTTATCACCTCAGTTCACTAAATGAGAAGAGACTGTCAGACATTTGTAAGTGGCATTTGCATGTATCTGCTAGCTACGAAAACTAAGACACTAAGGAGTTACTCAAGGAGCTAATGGACTAGAAACATGCACACTCCCACTATTCTGAAATCCAGTCATCATCTCACTGGTGTAGTTTGACAAATAGATCTGAATCTCCGAAGCCAACTGTCATACAGAGTCCTTCCATTCTTGTGCTAAATCACCACTTGTCAGTGGGTGGCATCCACCCCTCCAGTGAAGTCAGGCTCCAAAAGATATCCTTGGCATACACAAGGCACACCTTAAGTCTTAACAGCCAAAAGCTTCCACACTAATTGAGGGCTGATTTCAGACAGTGCACTCAGCCCAACAATCAGCTGTGCAATGACAACAGCATTTATCTGTTCAACTTGCTAGCATGTAAAGAACCAAAACTTCTGAGCTGTTTAGACTGACATCTGAAGAAGCTATGAAATTCTGTACTTGCCTGCTACATCAAGAAATATTCCTTCTACCTCCTTAAGCAGAAGCTCTGTCCAGAGAAGATCAAAGAATCAGAGATCCCAAAGTTAGAGCCATTTCAAAGCTAAATGAGAAAAGATCATCTCACAGCCTACTTGATATATGCCCTTTCTGCTGAGTCTATTAAAAGTTCTTTATGCAATTGGAATTCACAACAGTTGCAGTATTTAAAGCAGGCCTCACACCAGAACCACCTTCAATGCTCCAGATTTGCATTAAAATCTCTATTTAAACAGTATGGATATTTGAACACTTATAGTAATTCTTGAAGAGAAAAAACTACTTCTTCTAGCATCTTTGCTCAAAGCTACTCTTCCACATACACTAGCATGTACAAAGCTGTTTAGCTAGCTAGTACCCATGGCAATACCACTGTTTCTTTAATCCAGTAGTAAAACAAGTGGACAGAAAGGATTTGGGGGAGCTATTTTGTTTCCTCCCTCCCCCCTCTGCTTGCATGACACACCCCTAAGCAGACTTAATCACACAAGTAGATTGGTTTAGTATTCAGAGAGGTCTAACATAGGGTGTTCAAAAGAGAGGTTATACAAGGAATAGACTTACATGGTCATTTTCAATGTTTTGCAGCAGTCTTGGGTCATCAAATTCACACGATTCACTGGTAGAAGGAGGTAGCTGGCTGCAGAGCAAGACAAGCATATTCAAACCCAAGTGGCAAGATTTCCCATCCTACTACTACCATTTTGTTGGAAAGCAAAGGAAAAAAACGAAAGATTCCACTGTCCTTGAAATATTGTGAAAAGATCCTACAAGTAATGAACAAAGAGCTGAAAAAGATAAATAATTTCTTGAGAACACCAGCAAGAAACCCATAAAGGTTACACTTCAAAGCGTATTCAATAACACCGCAGTGCAATCATGCTTCCTAGGGCAGACATAGCAGAGGCAGCTCCTAAGTGCACTTGCAATACGCTGATTTCAAGGTAATGTGCTTAAGATAGGTCAAAGATCAAAATCCCTGAGCTCCCTCTCGAGTCCTTGAGTTCTGCTTCAAGTCGACCCCTGGAGTATTTTAAGCTTGAGTACCCCAAACTCGTACCCAGAAGCTCTGCCACAGAAACGGCTAGAGAAGACTCTTTACAAGGAGAAAATGGGTATCCATAAAGAAATAACATCTCATTCAAAGTAGCATCATATCACAGCATCGTAACACCTTCCTAAAAGGCAATCACAGAAGTGAGATGGACCAGTGGAGAAGCCTAACTTAATTCATCAGAAAGTGGCTAACAGCATTCAGTGTCTACCTGTTTCTTAGGGGAGGAACTCATTTCTTACCTGTATTTGGCAAAGCCACATCAGCCCCCTTTAGCTCTTCCCTTTTTCCCATTCATCTGAACATGCTACTGTGACATCTGCATAACATTAGATTTAACAAATCCCTTTCTGAGAATGGGACTGATTCATCACCCCCTACTCATTAAATCGCTGGATAAAAGAGCAGTGGCTCTCTTGACATGAGGCACCTCCGTATCAAGCTATTTCCAAGTTTAATCATTAAAACAGCATTTTAATAAAGAATTTCCTTATATTCTCCTTGTCACGTTTAACTCAGGGATTGCAAAGAGTAACATTCAGTCGCTACCTAGAGGTAATGTTACTGTGGAGAAGGTTACTCTTAGCTTCTAACTTGGTTGTCTGCAATTATAACTAAGCACTGCATTCACATGCATCTATGCCACCCCTGCCTCTGCCCATACCTCACCCTCCTTCACCCACAATCGCTATGCAGAAGAGAAGAAGCCATCACCACCCACCAGCTTTGTATCATGATCCTGCTTGAAGAGCATTTTGCTCTGATGTATTGCTTCTTTCAGTCCCAAATTGGAAAGTGGCCTTTATATTAATTGTCCTCACTCTGCTATATACAAAACAAGCATCTTAAAACATATTTACCTGAAGTCTTCTGAGGAACGTTCTCTTTCCAGCTCAGGAAAGTGACTGAGAAAAAAAAACCAAAAAGAAGATTTATTCCACTCAGTAAATGAAGCAATGGGTAGCAAGCAAATATCAATGAGTCATCACACAAGAACATATGCTGGAACCATGGGCTCAGCTGTTCATATAGCTGAACCAAGTTTTGTGTTTTGAGGCACCTAATTTAGCTGCCACGAAATTCAAAAGGTTAACCTGCCCAGAGATCTTAGGATGACCCATTTAAAACTAAGCCAAGACAAAGATTTAGTATTCAAGACCAAATGTCAAGTGCTATAAAATACTATCATGATGCAAAAAGATCCTTTTGACAGGAGGAGAAAAAATAACAAGCCACAAAAAAACAAAAACCCCACAACCAAACCACACACTAAGTAGATATCCCTCTCCAGTATTCCAATATAAATATTCCTCTACAACTACAATTACAGCTACATAGTAGCAACAAAATTCTGGTTCCTCTGAAAAACTCCAGCATAACTGAAAATTGCTATCCTTGGTCTGCAGCTTCTTCCTCTGGGAAGGCCAGAGATTATTTAGCATTTCTGGTTTAGTTTAAGTCATGATTAGGTAAGTCAGGAAGCAAGTTCTTTCCTTCATGTAAAGTACTGGCTACATTTGCATTTCAAAATTGCTGTCGTAGGACATGAAAATGAAAGCTATTAACTGAGACCACAAAAGCCATGAAATTATGAAATGAAGACCAAGAAGTTTTAATCCTGTTCTCACATAAAAGTATGTGCCATTAATAAGCACATAAGCTACAGCGTTTTTAAAGAAGTCATACCTACCCATATGTCACTCCAGCAATACTACATTTCTTAAAGTTCATGATATTGCATGTTAGAGTACCCGTTTTATCAGAAAACAGGTATTTCACCTGAGGGGAAAAAAAAGTTGACATGATTTTCAACTTGAAATAACAAACTCAACGTGAAAAACAGATTAAGTATCAGGAAAAGTCTAGAAGACAGATGGCTCAAATAACACAGTATTAGCTAATGAAGGCTTGTTACAGCTTCATTTATCTTAAAGCTACAGGAAAATAATCAGGAAAGATACTTAATGGCATTGTTTCTTCTTTATCTCTAAATGCAAAAAGGGTGAAATAGTAGGTATCAATTGGCAAGGGTCCACTGTGGTCAACAGATTTATTTGCTTTTGCTAGTTAAGCATTCACCAAATATTTTTAACTGTACCAACGTTAAACAACAAGACTAGAAATTAAAACAATGATTCTTAAGATTGTTGAAGAATCATTAGAATTTAATACACTGAAGAAACTATGTTTCAAAAACCACCAGGAATGTGAATTGTGGTTGGGTTTTTTTCCTCTAAACAGTACTGTGCAAGGACTATGCTAGAACAAGTCCAGTTGGTACTCTGCAGGCAAGCATAACCTGCTTTTTCTGGTACCCAGTCATAAGCAATCCTGAAATGCAAGCTAATAATCCCTTAACTGAAACCAGTGACTTTCAGCTAGAATTTGGCAACTACTTCCAACACTGGAACAACTGGAGCATCAGCAAACTCAAAACTCCCACCTTCAGTATGCCTCAGACCAAAATTAATTGCAAGCTAAATTCCACACCAGGTAAGATTTTAAATCAGCAAGATATGAGAACGGATGGTGCTAACACAGGAGCTTGTCCATCTAGAGACCAGAATATTTTGACCATCACTGCCAGAAGCTTTTTGTCAATATCTACACTACATTGCTTCTCAACACAGCATTGGAAATGGAGCCCGTGGAAGTTGTAAGTCAAATTGGGTACTCAAATACCTGAGGAGCTCCTGTGAACAAGGACTTCAGTTAATGAAACAAAAAACCAACCAAAAAAAAATCAGCCTAGTTAAACGGAATCATTAGTAGATAATTTCTTAAAACATATGGGCCAAGAATATACACTATGCCACATAACAATTTGAGCAAAGCCATGATTTGCAGGTTGGTAACTCCACATCACTGCAATCTAAACACCAGTCAAATTTTAACAATCCTAAGAAAAAAGTGAATTGCATTAAGTGGGAAGAACACTACCACCCCACTGAGCAGCACACCATAATAATTTATTTTCCATACATAAACATCGTCTCCTACACTACATTCACACAAATTATCTAACTGAACTATGTGAACTTAGTATCTATGACTTTGACGCTCAAGAAAAAGACCGCTAGGATTTCTCAATAATAATACAAAAGCCCATTGGCAATGTCGTGTTCTTAGCAACCTTGTTTTAGGAAACCCTTCCATTTTGAAAAAGCATCATTAGCAGACTTTATAACAAGTCACTTAAAGCAGCTACAAGTTTACATATAATTGTCTTTATCTGGAAATGGAAATGCTTGAAGCAGCACAGTAAATTAGCAATACAACTGCTTTTTTACTTGGATTTCCTGTGAGGTGGTCAGAAACAAAGACCTAGGAACACAGGCTGAGGCTGTTGGCCTGCTATTCAGCCAAGCTTAGTCTTGTACATTCTGTTTCACTACAGATGATCATAAACTCATTGCATCTCTTCAAGACTCTTAAGAAAAAGTCAGTTTGGAGTGTACACAAGAAGTAAAGATTCTATTCTCAGGCTTAAAACTACCTATATGATCTTTGATTTAAACCTGTGATAACTCAGTTTTATTTGTAAGACTTGGACTAATGAAAGTAAAGGTGTCCAATTAACTTGAGTCACAGAAAAACAGAATAAAGCGGATTCTTATAGCATGCTCTCATACCTTCTCTTCCCAGAATATCTCACTAACATGTCACCCAAAATGTTGTCATACCTGCCCAAGTTCCTCATTGAGGTTTGAGGTTCTGGCCATTGCAGGTGTATCTGTTTCAGGATAATACATATCTATGTCCTGAAATGAAAGCAAAATTAGACCTATGCTACACAAATAAAATGCAGTAGTCAGCTCCAACTTGGCTCTATTTATTTAACTCCATTGATGGAGGTTCTGAAGTCTTCAGACGAACAGTAACCAAGGCTGAACAGGGGTGCTTCCTTTCCAAAATACACCTCCATACTACATGTACACAAGAAAGCAAGATTCCATTAGAGGAAGTTATCATTTTCCTTATTGCATCTCTCCTTTTAGAGTTTAGTACAGTAGTAAGAAGTTCTAACAAGCATTAGCCATGCTAATCTTATGTCTTCAGTTACAACACCATTTACTCTAGCCACATCCATAACTGAAGAGGCAATTTAAGTGACTTTGTGAAATCAACAACTCCTATTACTACATCTAATTTGGACTGTAAACATAGCAGCTGCTACATGAACCCCAGCAATTTCTCAGATAAACTAGTTAAGCATCTCCAATACACAGTAAGCTCAGGGAAGAGGCAAGTTGGACCTCATTTACTTCTACTTTAGAAGAATCTCTACAACTTCACTGGAAGTCTAAGGACTAATGCATGTCAAGACAAGGCATTCCCTTGGCTTTGGTCATCTTGAGACACCACGACAGTGTTTTTGGTCCACAACTTGGCTGACTAGAGGAATCACCAAAACACCCACCCCCAAAAAAACCCACCCCACATCCCTAAACAAGTCTATTTTTTCCCCATGCTGTGGCTCAGAGAAGCTATTAGGTACTGAAGAGTTTAAACATATTTACTGAACTTAAGTCAGCTAAGAGACCTCCTTCAACCAAAAGAAAAGTCTTCCTTCTCATCCCAAAAGCCTAAAATATTCAAGAGCGATCATTTGCACAAAGCATCTTCCTACAAGTAAACCTTTTTATTTCCTGGGGAACACAGAGCTAACACAGAATAAATCTTCTGAACTTCTCCCTGCCTGCCCCAGAAGCTGCATCAGCAAAGTCACCAGAAAATCTGGTAAAGACTTGAAGGGTGGTTTGGGGTTTTTTTTATGTCACTTCCCAAAACTGACATTAACACATTCTTGTTACTTACCCAATTTATAAAAAGAGCCTGAGTAAACTTGACAACTTCCAGTGTCACCAGAAGACTGATTGGAATAAGATTGTTGTACAAGATTATAAATGTCAGCAGATTGTATCCAAAGTTGACAGACAGCATTTCTGTGGACCGAAAGACACAAGACATGAAACAACAGAAGGCAGAAGTCTGAGTGGTACAGTACAGGGGCAATCATCTTTCTGCAGTTGGCCTAATCAGATCTCGCAGTGCTAAAATAATCAGAAAGTGTGTTGAGGCCTAATAAGGGCCTTTTTAATCCTGATTTCAGTAGTACATATATAAAACACCCACAAAACACATGGCTGGATACACAGGATATTACGTCAGGTTAAGAAGGGCAAGACCAGTGAGCCTATATATTAGAATGCAGCACACTTACAGAACAGTATTTGCAAAACAGATGGTGAGAATTACAGTATTCCACACTATAACCCAAGTTTAGATCAATCTGATGTGTCAGATACCTAGTTAACAGCCACCAATATTACTGGTAATGTAACGTCACCTTTCAGGAAGTGCCTCCTTGTCTCAGTGGAGTTAGAAAACAAAAAGTAAACACTAAAATTTGTTCCAAAATCCGCCACCATAGGCAGAATTAAGAAGTTACTGATCTTAAAGAAATCTAAGAGAAAAAGTTGACTGCTGGACACTTAGTAAATCAACTAAAGCATCTTGCTTAAGCAGAACAGCTGTTATTAGTGGTGACATTGGGCAAGTTGGTCAAATCAATCTACCAGCACAGCCAGTACTATAGGGAAGGGGAAGCATTTATTGACAGCAGGCAGGAACGGACAAGGCTTAGCAGAGACAGGATGAAGAATCCTGTTCTCAGTGCTGCCCACAGCCTCTCTTTACATCCAAGCCTCCACACTTGTCTGTTCTTCACTTGCCTTGAAAATCAGGGAGGCACTTCAATCAGCATGCAGAGCACCCAGCACAACAGGGTCACAGCCCACAACTACGAGGTTTTCAGCATTGCAAACAAGTTATTAAAAAGGCAGGGGAGCAAACTAGGACAAGAAAGAAATCAGAGAAAGTTGCTGAAGCTGAATGAAGACCAAGACCTGAAGTTTGGACCCAGACACCTCCAAGTGTGAGTGCACAAACTACATTCTCAATCAGTTTACAGAAAGTAGAAGCACGCTTGACACTTTTTTCCAATACTGTCTTCATAGAATTTAGACATTTAACAAAAATATCGACCTGGTCTAGCCTCAAAAAAGTGTATTTCCCATGTCTGGCGGTTACAGAAGCAACAGAAATTGTACATTCAATTTACAAAAAAACCCAACGCATCTATACAGACTACTATGTCATTCTAGTTTACTACAGGTTACATTAGGTTTATATTAGCACAAGTTCAAGACTTGCTTCCGTTCATCTTTTCCAATATTACTTCCATCACCGGAAGATGAAAATTTCAACTTCCTCATTAAAAAAAAGGGGGAAATTGGAGAAGAAACTCTGAAAGTCACTGATACTTCTACTAGAAGAGACTGCAACTACCAAAACCCAGAGTCAAACACGAGGCACTTCCCTGCCCTTTCTATATTATTTTTCTTATTATCACGATTGCAGTTCTTCAACTGCGGAGTACTCCCTTTGCCATCTGTTTTGCAATCAGCAGCAGCAAAATCATTTGCAGTTTGTGACAACTGTTTTCAGATCTGCATCTCACATTTTATAGCTAGCTACTTTAACGCCCTCAAGTCCAAAGTCTACTGGAGAGCACTTGATTTCATCCTTTAGGGTTTACATAAGGCCCATCTTTGACATCTGAACTAATAAAATCAAGAAGTACCAAGGTAATAAAATCAGATCCTTAAATAAGCATGGTAAGAGACAGTTCTCCTTCCAAAGCAACAGAAACCAAGACAACTGAAACAAGATCCACTAACTACAAAAACTCAGCTTTTAGCATCCACAGAGATCAAAGAACTGGAAAGCCAAATATCTAGAAATAATTCTTGTCCCTCTTCTGTTTCTGTCCTGCCTCCTGGATGTTAGCCCAGTGGTACACACCTAATCTTTAGGTGAATATCACCTAAAATTAACAGAAGCCTCACTGATAAGTTCAGTTTATGCCAGCCCATTCTCAAAAACTAAATACTGGGCTATCAACAAGTTAACAACAGACTTGATTTCTTCGTTATTGTTTTTGGTGGTGTTTTTTGTTTGTTTTTTATGTATTAATTTAGCAAAGCTAAGAGCCTGGCCAGCCCTACAGTCTGATAAATCTCTTGTCCCCTGCCCGCATACTCACTGTTGGAGCCAAGGTACCAGACGACTTCGCCATGCGTCCTGTTCCATAATAAGGCACCTACAGAACTCACAAGGGCCATCACAAGAAGAATACAGAACAAAACCAGGATCTGCATGTTGGTCACTTTTTCCACATTTGATCTCTTCAGAGGTGCTTTGGTTGAATTCTGAACATCAGCAAGAAAAAGAAAAGTCTGGTAATTGCTTATACAAGAGGAAACTGCAAAGGCAAACAGAGCCTTTATTTTTGGGACCCATTATAGAGCTTGCTACTTCGAGTGTATTTACCTCAGTATGGTAACGCAAAGTTCAACAAGGTAATAATAGAAGTCAATAGTCCTAATGACTCCAAAACCAACAGGAGATCAGAGGAACAGAACCATTCAGTCCTAAAGTCCTAGTACGCTGCTCTCCCAGCTGTCCAGCCCACTGACAGTTAGCAGAGGTGAGCAACACATACATGTTGCTAGTCTCTCCAGGCAAGCCTTGTCATTAAAGCAATAGACTGTAGTCTTCATTTAATTATCTCCAAGGGCTGAAATTGTAGGTGGTCACTACCATCTCTTCAGCTGTTAAACCTCAGCTTTAAATGTCATCCAGCTCCCAGATAAATTAAGATAAAATAGTTAGTTTTGCTTATGTACTGAAGTGCTTTGAGACAAACACCTCAGTACTTACACATATGCACATGCAATCTCAGTACAACGATATCCTTGTATTCCACAAGGTCTCCAGGTCAAACAGCTATGAGTCAAGCCATTTCACAAAATCAACTCCAAAGGACAAGCAGAACACAGGAAATACAGCTTCTATTAGAACACGCTCTAGAACTCCTTGAAAAGCCACAGCTTTACCTGCATGAGTTTTGTATCATGTCCTGTATAGACAACAATACCCAAGACCCATTGGGTGTTTCTCAGTTGTGCACCTCTTAGCAAGATCTGGTCTGGACCAACAGGAACTGGGCTGCAAAGCAAGTAGTACATATATCTTTCAGTACTTGATAACCCTTCAGGACAGTAATTCTCCTTTCAGCCTTACTTGCCCCTCACAAAGAACATAAAACAAACAAAAACCCACCCCAGACATCAAAAAGAGTAAAGTAATATCGCAAATTTACATTGCCCACAAAACTTAAGAGCACCAAAATCTGTGCAAGTCTAATCCCTGCTAAAGCTCAATGTGATACAAGGGAGCTGCTGCTCTAGTTACCCAAAACTTCATAACTTATGCAGCAAGCATAAGCCTCTGCACTTCACCTTGGCTACTACGTTCTCTCACACAAAGGATGGAGAAGCATCACACTTGCTAAGAGGCCATCAATTCCAAGCACACTATAACTTCACATATATCATTAAACAAAGATTGTTGGAAAATTACCACCCATGCTATTTTCAAATTGCTTGCAAGCAATCATCTACTATTCTTGCATCTGTTGCCATTCAGCTGAGATACCCATGGAATATAGTTTATGAGGGAAAACAGGTATGGCCAGATGAAACCTGTAGGTTCCTACTGACCTTTCAAATTCTATGAATTCAAGTACCAAACCAAGTTCTTTTCTCCCAAAATTTGCAAGAGATCAAAGTCACCCTGGTAAAGGCTCTGGATTCTGGGATCATTTTTCTCTACCTAAACTTGGTGCAATCTTCAGAGGGGAAAACGTTTCACATTTCCTCTGTAGATGTCCTCTAACAAGAGGGCCCTAAAAACCCCAACCATTTCCCCCACCCTTCCTTCCCTTCAAATGTTATATTCCATAAAAAAAGCCCACTAATGATTCTGAAGACACCACCTCACGTAACAAGAGTTAAGAATCCACAGGAAGACAAAACGACGTTATCTTATACTGGCAGATGCTCCAAAACAGAACTGTTAGTTATTACCCTCCTCTTCCACAGCAGAAACGTGCATGTGCTCCATGTTGCAGACTAAGAGCACAGGAAGCACTTTTTCCCAGCCAAGTGAATTTATGGCTTTGTTGTCAAGTCAGTACCTTTGACCATCCAAGCGCAAGTTTCCAGTGAAGTCATAAAGATGACGGTTGGGTCCTTCACATTCTATCCTTCCAGATACTTTCATCAATTCTTCTCTTGACTGAAGACTAGCAGTTTGAGACAATCCCTGCAGAGACAGACCCAAAGGAGTTTCTTGTCAAAACCTGTTATTAGAATGCAACCTAGGAAAATAATGCCTTCTTCCAACATCTAAGATATCAAGAGGCATTAAACAAGTGGAGGTTTTCTGTCTGTTCCGTTGGTGGGTTTGGTTTATTGTTTTTCATTTGTGGGGTTTTGTTTTGTTTTCTTTGGGTTTGGTTGCTTTTTTTTTTAGAACCTAATAACTCTTTCCTGCAAAGAAAATTCATTATGGATACATATGATCCTAATTATACAGGATGTGTTTAAATCCTTCCACACAAGTGAGATGCATTACCTACCTGATCTCTCTAACCAAGAGAAAAAAAGGCCCACTGACAAAGCACAATGTTGCAGATGTGCAGGAGGAAGTAGGAGACTAGCAGTATAAACAGACCTGGCTTTTCTCTCCAAGTATAGCTCCACTGATGTGTTACTGCTGCTAAATATAGTTACTTCTAAGCATAGTCTGCCGTGGGTCACTGCAGCAGTTATGCTCTGATCCTATTCAAGGTTAATTATCAATCCATCATGCAACTGTGCCCTAACATATTGCTACTCTATCTCAAAGTGCATATACAACACTGCACTGCTTCTCATTTATCTCTACTCACCTCCACTGTTAAGTGATCTATTTGGTTTGGGGTTTTTTTGCTTGGCTGGTTTTGTTTGTTTGTTCTTACTGTAGCTCTGCAAACCAGAAAAGGTCTTAAAAGGCCCCACAACCTTATTTTGGTATATTAAGCATATGTCTGGAAGCAAATAAAACCCGTCAGGAATTCCAGATCTGATACACAACAGTAAATCACATTTCTACTGAAGTAGTAAACAAACAGCCAGGTGATTTAAAGAAAAATAAATCTGCATTTAAAAATCTTAATCCAAGTTTGGTTTTTTGTAATGAAAGGCAGAGATTCTCAACTATTTTCTAAACACCCTAATCAACAGAATTTCTTCAACATAACTAGGGAGATACAAATAAATTCCACTACTCACCACAAAGAGAACAAATTAACTTAAGACATATAAAAGGTCCTTTTGAGCACTCCAGAGGCAGAAGCAGACAGCACTTGTGACAGCAGAAACTGCAGCTCTCATCACAAGCACAGCTGATTTTTTTGTTTGTTTTGGTTTTAACTACAGCACTTCAATTCCACTTACCCGACCCTCAACAAAGCGAAGCCAAGGTCCCCTTGATGTGGCTCTGGGGGCTTAAAATACTTCCTCTGGGTTAGTTCCTTACACTTGCATATGAAGGAATAGTGCTTGGGTTATCTGCTGAAAAGGCAGCTCATAGCCACCTGGAGAGAGGTTGTTTAGTGTGGGGTTTTTTGTTTTGGTTTGGGTTTTTTTTTGTTGCTTGCTTTGTTGGGGGATTTTGCTGCCTTTTTTTTGTTTTTAAATACTTTGTCATGCAAAACTAGACTCTTTTGTAGCTAATATTAGATACTTAAATGGAAAAAAGTGAAATTCACTTTCATTTACCTGTCGTATTTTAAGATTCGTCTCCCCATCAAGATTAGCTGTTTCAATATAGCACATGGCTTGTGGTTCACTGTAAGGAGCATAAGATTATCACTATTAAAACTCAGTACTTATTGGATATTACTTTTTCAATAAAATGCTCCACAACACACTTCTTCGGTACACTGAAGATGACATAAATCCATATTACTTATACATGACTACTAAAGAGCCAGCTGAAATACACATTTCAGAGCCACATCTTTAGATAGGAACACTGTCATACCACCAACTACAGAGCAGGACAAGTCTAAGTCAGAAGGTTCATAAGAGTTTAACAAGTCATGATAAACACTGATGCCTGGAGTATTTTACATTGCAATCCATATGATTGCCTCAGATTAAGAGCTACAGATTAATGCAAAGTATTGGACACTGTAAAAAGAGGATGTGCTTGGGTAAAGAGAGGAGTTCTCTCCAGAGAATTTTTCTTAAAAGGGTTCAGAGTCTGTCTCCTCCTAAATGGGCAAGCTGAATCCAAACTCAAGGCAGACAAAAGTCCATCTCCATTCCAGTTTTACTTCTGTCACAAACATCTCATCTACTACAACTGAAGTGGTTAACTCAGGAGGAAGACCTCTTGTAATACAAGCCCTCTCAGTTCTGGAAAAATGTGGAATTGCTTCCATAAAAAGTTGTGTTTGGATTCATGTATTTTTAAGTATTTTTTCCTTCATGCAAGTTTATTCTCTGGGTAAAACTCATTTGATGGGAACTTTCTTCAGGGGTGGAGAGAGAGAAGTCAAAATAAAAACAACCCTTCATTTCACCTCTGACAGTCAGCTCAGACACTGAAAATTAACACATACAAGCAAAAGACCCCACCTCTTCAGAACATGCAAAGCTTTCTGGTGAACTGAGGACACTTAGGGTTGTCATATAAAGAACCATGGGAATGCCACCAATTGTAATGCAAAATTGCCATAGTAATTGCTATTTACTTCAAGGAAAGCTTCTCTTAACATACTTCAGGTTAAATTCTCCACTTATGAGATTATCTATGACAGCAGGTTAGTAGGATAATGGAGAACAAAAAGCCATGCAAGTTAATACATCAAAAGGGGTTTTAGTACAATACATTAGGTAAGTTGTCAAGCAAAAAAACTACTCCTCAATGCTGAAACAAGTCACTGATGTCACTGTAGCCTGTGTATTAAGGTTGACAACTGTAACTTCTTTAGAAAAAAACAAACACACAGAACCAAACAAATGAGGAAAAAAATGACAAAACAACCAACAAAAAGCAAGCAAGCAACCAACACCATACAGTATGGCCTACCATGAAGTAAAGTTACCTTTATCAAAGTTCAAAAATACTGAACTTCCTCAAAACAGCTAAAAAAAAAAATCCACAAAAACACACACACATACCCCACCAACCAACCTCCCAGGAATGCCACAGACAAGAAAGATGGAACGGAAAGTAAGCTCCCTTAGAAGCTGGGTCATTTAAGAGAGCTGTAACATGGAGACCAGAGCAATTCACACTCACTGTTGAAAAGCATATGGAGAGAAAACAATTATGGAGAAGAGCAAGGTGCCATAAGGTTTGTCTACTAGAAAAGACCATGTTCAACAACAGGAACTGTGCTGCTGTCTCCTGTTTGACTCTCATCTAGCCTCAGACAGTGGTCTTGATTTGGCCTCAAATTGTTCAACACAATAGAATCTAGATTAGCAGTCAAGTACCACTCAAATTTTCTTATGAAGTAATGACCAAGGTTTATTTCCCAGTGTCTTGGTAGAAAGAACTTTTCCCATATTTCAACTAAAATGAGCAGGACACTCAATAGTTTACTGTTACTACCATGCTAAGGATGGGCCATGTGTGCTGTAAAAACAAGGAGTACACAAATAAGACAAAAGGTATTTTGCAGACTAACATGACAGCTGGGCTGGCCTTTTAGCATTACTGTTAGAAAAAAAGTATTTTCTGATGGGCAGGAAAGTGTCCTAAGAACCTCAATGGAAGTTCTGGAGAAAAAAAAAAAGAAATCAACAACTGGAAAAAAACTGATCCTTATTTAAATGGAAGGATACTCACAAGACCATAGAGCAACTAATTGCATGAAGCTTGTGTAACAGACCTTCAGTCAACAAATTCAGTGACATACTGTGTGAAATACAGGAACACAGTACTATGAAGTCTTAAGACTTCTTTAAGAATCTACCTACAACAATACATGAATCATTGCCTAGTAAAGCCTTGTTTTGACACTGCTGAAATTCAATTTTAGATGTGGAGAAAAATTAGTGCCATCTGATGTCTGCTTTCATTAATAGCAAATACAGAGTTTCCAGTCCTCTGCACCTCAGTTCATCAGACACATCATTTCCACACCCATTCTGGATACCTGGAAGATATAATGATCATGTCTGCTGGAAGATGTTGCCCATTGGTGACCTTCACAATATCGCCTACTGCTACCTGTTGAGGCAGGGACAGGAGTACAGTAGCATGGAAAAGAAAAACAAACAGTTCGCTTGTCTGAAATGTTAGTTTGTTATTTTCTTCCACCCAGTCAAAAGAACAGCATCATGCACAGAACAGAGAGAAAGAGCGCTTCTCAAGTCAGAATACTTTTCACTGCAAGTTCGGAAGTATCAAGGCCTTCTCCTTCCTCAGGGCAAAGTAAAACCATTCTCTATAGCAAAAATACACATCTGCTCAATTAGAAAGTGTGAACTTATATGGCCATTAACCACATTGGAAGGGCTTTTTTTCTCCCCCTTTAATCTTACTTAATGCAGTAAAAAAATCATCTTTAAGCTTTACCTTCGCTGAAGCATCCAAGAGTCTTTCCTATTCATTCTCCTTACCTACCCAGTCATTACTATTATTTTCCCCGCGTCCTCTTCCGATACACTGTTTGTACTAGTCCCCAGCAAGGAGTATTGTCTCTACAAACACAACTACCCAGAGCTCTTGCACAACTCAAGTGGCTACAGGTCAGGCAAAGCCCCAGTTCCTGTAATACTAGGGTTCCAGTAGTCCAATACCTATGGGTTTCTAGCACCCTTTAATGGGAGTAACACATGCATTGCACTTTCATTCTAAGGACCAAGTAGCACTCTAAAAACAGTAAGCCAGGCTTGCCTGGTGAGCATCAGAGTGCTTAGCACCACTGAGAATTTGAAATGAGCTTCAAATATTTCAAACGTTTTATAAAAAATTGAAACAGATGGCATGTTTAAACAGGCAGTTTCATTAGTCTTACTCTGATCCCACTGAAAACAAATTCCCTACCAATTTCAGCACAAAAAAAATAAATAAGTCAGCCTTAAAGCAAACAAGATGGATAGTACACAACTGTTAGTCCTGAACAATAAATGCAAGCCTGGACAATATGCAGATGCACCCATAGGCCAATTTATTTTTCTTATAACCCTAAGCATTTCTTAGATTCGAGGCTCAGCTTTAAATATCTTTCAACTTAGTGTCCTCACTACAAATAGGACATGGAACAGCGTAAGCAGGCATAAGCATTAGCCATCAGAATCCCTGGCAATCTTTTCTACTATAGCCAAGCACTTTGGCAGGACTGCTTTCAGATCAAGGTGGGTCTCATTTCCCAGAAGGTTTAAAAGATAGTACTTTTCTCCTCATTTATTAGTTAACAGGGCTAATTTTGTCCATGAAAACGCATTAAGAGCCATGACTACATCAGTACATCCAGAGAGGTTTCAGCGTTTTCTAGAAATCAAGCTCACCAGGTCCTTCATAGAACATGCATGCTGCTGCAACCTCAGGACTAGGGACTTATGCTCATTACTTGAGCCAACAGGTTACTAATTCACCTCAAAACTTAAGAACATTTTAGTACAGGTTGCAAAATAAGTCTCTTGGACTTTCAGAGATACATCATTGCAGTCAAAGTTACTCCTCCAGGTGTGTACTAACCAAAAGGTTGTTTACACCCTGGAGTGTATTAACTACCCAAGCAAAACCAGAACAGTTCATTAGCACCTAGGATTTAAAGATGAAAACTCAGGTGCCTTGCTCCAGGCCATTTTCACTATTGCAACTGGAAGGATCCCTCCCACCCCAAGTCACAGGGTATTCTCATAGCATACATGAATTCTAGGCCTCTGATTTTGTTTCTGCAAGAGTAATTCCTAAATACCTTCCACTCCCTCCCATCCCCAATTTTATTTACCTCTTTCCACATAATGTTCTGCCACATGCCATTTCTTAGAACTAGAAAGAAAGTTTAAAGTTAGATTAAAAGGCCAAGATTCAAACAAACTGCAAAACAACTGTACCAGCAGCAGTGAACATTGACCAGAAGGGGAACTAACACAGGTCAAGAAAGTACTTTTCAGAAGCTGGGACCACCCCTCTATCCACAGCTGCAGGCATCTGCACCCAAGAAACAGGAAGCAGATGCTCTTCATATATACAGACTTACCACGTGATAGAGAACAGTCAGTGGCCTGATTTCTTCTTGGCATTATTTCACACTAACCCACAGATGGGCAGTGTTGCTACTTGTTTGGGTAATGACCTTCCTTAAAACAAAGGGAATTATTGCTCACTGCCAATCAATACCAGGAAACATCTTTACTCGATGTATCATTTAACCACAGAATTTTCACTTCTCTTTTTCCTTACATTTCATTTATGTTTTGACTAATGCATCCAATTTCACTATCGTATCAATTACCCTTAAAAGGCTAAGGATTAATGGTAAAGGAGGCTCAAAGTCCTACTGAAAAACAAAGTTGTGGTCTGGCAAAAAGAGAATCCTAAAGCTGAAGTTTACATTGAAACAAGACAACAGAGAAGGCTATGTTCTCTAGACTATTTATGGGAGGGTAAAATTGCTTAACCAAGTATCTTTTGACAGTAGTTAAAGTAACAGAGGTCAAGTACCTAAAAAGGCTGCTCTTACTCAACAACAAAGTTGCAATACAAACCTCCTGTGTAAGAATTAAGACTAAAAAGCAGTGTATTGGTATATTAGACCTAGGACTTCATAATGTCACTCACACTTCAGTGCACAGGGCTATCTGAAGTGCTGCACCTGACAGGCAAGCATTTCCCATCAGTCTTGTACAGGGCTAGGGAACTGTTGCACTTGTCAACTATTCAAGGGCATCCCATACAGTATTAAATGCTCACAGCTTGTTCTATAATTTTCCAATGAGAGGATGAAAATATCAGAACAATTATTACTGAGCTTTCTAGATCTATGCAATATGCTGCTCAAGAGCTTCACTTGGGATTACATGTAGTTTGGTCCCTAGATTCAACGTCATCTCCACATACACCACGAGAAGCCACTGAAGACATGAAACACTGCCTCAGAGCCGAACATATTCCAACTCCCAAGGGAGATGTACAATGCTTACCTACAGCATAACATTTACTTTCCTCCAAATGCAATGTAATTCCTACATACCAAAGGCCTTCTTCAGGGCAAACTAATCATCTCAACAGTAACTTCAATACAGGTAATGTGATTTGAAGATACACTACTGCTCAAAAAACCAAACATGAAGACACATGCAAAGCCTACATGCACACTGCTAAAGCAAGCCTCTGATCATTACAGGCAGTGGAGTTCAGAGAACAGCCAAGCAGTCAGATGTCTATTTGAGTGAGCTGAACTACTCTCTATAGTGATTGCATTAACTAGACCTCCTTCATGCTCTAAGAGGAACCTAAAGGTACATACAGAACCTAAATTGAACCCATCTTCATCCTACCCTCAAACTCTTTTCTCTCCTAGTTCTCAAGAATGAGCCTCTTCTCAGCCTCCTTCTTAAGAAACAGGAGGATACAGTTTTAAGTACCATTTGAAAAATTTTATTTAGAACATTCAAATGTAAAAAAATAACTGTTTTAGTTCATGTTTTGAGTTCCACATGCTCCATAAGAAAACCCTATGTTCTTTAAAGTCATCTCTCCACAATTACTGAGATAAACATCCCTTGATGTGTTTGTTAGCATGTGTTCTCTAGCTACAACTGAATTAGAACTGCCTGTGTGACCTTTCAAAGAGCAGCCTTTCATTTTACTTACAACAAGACCTGAGTACTACACCCAGTGAATTGATAATTTCTCATGACTAATAGTGCTCTTGCACTTGAAACATCTTCTGAGACTCTTGTAGAGAAATTACCTTGAGGAACTGGTAAAGCAATGCTTTATGTTCATTAATATACAATCTGAAGGATCAACTCAACCTCTCAAGCACACAAGGAAAAAAACATCACTGGAAACAGCCCTGAAAACATTATGCCTGTTAACTGAAGCAGAGGCTTCCATTCAGTTCCCCATGTTTCCTTTAAATGTTTCTCTAGATTTTTGACACTGAAACCAAATGTATTTGGAAGGAAGGGTTAAGTCGCTGTGTTTTCCGTTTAACCTAAATGAAGACCTGCAGATTTCCACAGAGGAGCAGCAGAGACACTGTCCAACACAGAAACACAGGGATATCATGACTGTACCATGTGCTAACCACATGGTAGCCATGAATAAAGTCTCCATTCTCTACACAGGTTTGCAATTGAAATAAAGAAAACTGAAGTGAGATCTTCAGCATGAAGTAGTATCAGTACATTAGGGATACATGAAGGCATTCAGAGAGTATTAGTGTTAAATTCTTTCAGTGGTAATTCAGGAAAGCAAATCCAAGATCTCCAGAGCTCCTCCTGTATTTTAAGAGCAGCAGCAATTACAAAAAATGACTTAAACTTCCTTCAACACCAACTTTTAGTGTTGCAAGTGTTTATTGTTTGTGGGTTGTTTTTTCCTTATGTGTGCTTGGGGTTTTTTTTTTGTAGTTTTTTGTTATTGTTTGTGTGGGGGGGTGTTTGGTTGGTTTTTGGGGGGGGTTGCCATTTTTTTAATTGGTTGTGCTATTTGGTTTTGCTTTAGAAACATTAGGGTAGAGTTTTGCAGGGGAGAAGACTGCTTGTTTTTCTTGGAGGACCTCAGAACTGTGTAACTTACAACAAACTTAATGATTTATAAATTCTAATGATGCACCCCATGCCTCACCCTGAAGTATCACACTATGAGCATCAGCCTGAAACATTGCTAGAGTAAAAGCCTAATGTACCAGTAACTGCCTAGTCCAAAAAGACATGCACTCCCCACCATCACGACTCAAGCATGAGAAAAGCATAAATTAGAAAAAGAAAAAAGCAACTGTTCTCAAACTCACTATTAGCAGTTCAAATATTTAACTTTAAGTAACAAAATTTGTAGTCTTACCTATTGTTTTCTTTTTGTTTACCGCACTGTCTGCCTTATGCCTTTTCTGCAAGGAAACAAAACAGTTCATTACCCCTCATTACATTTCACTGCAGATTCCAAAACCATTAAGAGACAGAAGCATGACAAACTTCATGATGACTCAGAGTCATTTCTGCCTTGAAGATTTGATGTTTTGTTGGTTGTTCCGGGGATTTGTGGTTGGTATTTTTGTTTTATTAAGCCACAAAAATCATCTAAATCCAAATGGTTTGTAAAAGAACATAACACAACTAAAATTTTTTTTTGCTGGTGATCCCATTTTGAGCCTGACTTCCAACTTAGGGACTCTCAAATTCAAGTCTCCACAACAGTCTTTCGGTAGACAAACAAAAGGAACAAAGAGGAACAGCATATTTCAACAACAGCTGCACTATACATTCTATACACTGCTTGTTTTTACTGATTCCTAAATTTTTTTTCATCAGAACTTTGCAAAGCAGGAAGACCTCTATTATAAACAGTACCCAAACAAGTTAGTGCAGGTGTTTTCCAAACCACTTTACTCTCTACTAAAGTTCCTTACTCTTGCCTTATTTTCAAGATAAGCTACTTATCTGTTGGGACTCTACAGTGTCTTTCTACCCAGGCTTTTTAATAAAAAGCATGAATAAACAAGCTTGAAGAGGTATAAACAAGTACCCTGACTTCCACTCCACAAGGGTTCACCACCTGTAATGAAAAGACCCAATTCATCTCAGTGTGCTATAGTAATTCTTGTCAAGCTCAGAGCTTTAAACATGAAAAGGATATTTTTGGTTCTGTTCAGCAATGACTCACACTTCAGAAATACATGGCACTGATTTTTTAAAACCCTGGCTTCAGCAAAGCCTTCCCCACAATCGTACTCACATAGTCTTCTATGATTTCTTTGATGCCAGCAACTGTTAAAATAAATAGCAATGGCACCAAGGTGGTATATCTTCCTGTTGGAGAGACATCTGGAATTTGCTGTTAACAGAGAGACAACATACTCATTTTACATTTGTATTTAAAGTTAGTTGCTAGCAATTTTATAATTTTATGCCAATCTCACAAAGCACAGAAATTTCTGCTTCATGCCTAACTGACATGCAATTTCAGTGAGCAAACTAGCCTAAGTTCTCAGAGGTTTTGAAGAAAGTACTAGCATAATGTTAGAAAAAAGAATAAAAGGCATGTACAAGTTTATTTGAACCTCCTTCCTGTGAAGAAAGAAGAAATTATGCAATTCACCTGGAAACAGTGATAATCTGGACTATATAATCTGTAAACAGTTTTGCAAGAATCCACACATGCTTTTCTCAGCATGATCAAAAGCTCCATACTTTGACACTGCTTCTTGGTTTTACTCGCAAAGAAAACAACTAGCTTGATTTTATAAGCTACAGTGGAAAGTCTAAGCTGCCTTTCAATTATAAGGTACCTACCTCATAATTATTATTACTATTAAAGTAAGAGTCATAATTTCTTCACAGTTAAGCATAAAAACTTCAACAACTTGTAGTGCTTTACAATTCTGTGTTACAATCAAGGCAAACCAATAAAACAATACCTGCAGTAAGGCAATGAAGAGGAAGAATGCATTTGCAGCTTTTCTTATCTGCTCATACAGGAATCGAGGTAGAAATGTCACCACGCTGTACTTGGCTGTGCTGCAGGTTAGAAAATTTTTATTTTAGTACTTCAAAGTTATCATGCAGGGATTATAAACAAAAGGTTTCAAGGGGGCTTCTAAAAGCCGGTTTTAGGAAGTGGCCCAAAGATCACACAGGAAAGACATACATAGAATACAGAAGCAGTAAGATGCCTGTGTAATGAGGAAGAGCTGTACTGAACAAAAGAGTTATCACACAGACATAGCTGGCTGACCATCCCACTTGAATCACTGGTACTTATATTACTGACTTCATTACCAGACAATTTACTGTCCATCCAAACTTTAATGCCATGGACAGGCAATTTTTTCTACTCTGTTCCAAGCACTTAATCAAGTCCTTTGCCCTCAACAACACACAGAATCTAAGCATTGGGAAACTTCAGAAATTCTCCAGTGCCATTTTAGAAATGCCTCCTTTCCCAGATTGGAATCATTCTACCCTCAGTCACAAATGATCCTCCAGAAATATACACACTCACTCTCAGACAATGATTTTCTCTGGGTATTTTTCCAGAGTGGTTATATTATGATTTCTTCCACCTTAAAACAAAAATATACTGCACTAAATTACTTTCAATAATGGATGTAATTTCTTGTCTTCCTCACAAACCCACGATGGGCATGAATACAGCTTCAGGAAAAAAGTGTCCAAGATGACAACATGATTTAACCACTCAATTTAAATGAGCTAGATGAGCCACCCCCATGCTGTCAAATAACCAAAACTAAGCTAAACAATTAAGATTCATGGTCTTTTATATTTTTAGAGCAGGAAAAGCAACTCTGCCCTACTTGCTCCTACTGAATTAGCACAGCACTCACCCCCCACTGGAAACTCTGGGCATCAGCTGACTTCAAGTTCCAAGAGCCAAGTGCTGGCAGCTGTAGTTAAGGGGTCTTCCCTCAGACACTGAGCAGAAGCTCTGCAAGAGCCAGACAACCTGTGACAGGAGTTTCGTTTGTGTTTTGGGACATCCTTTTATTTGTCTGATTGGTTTGGGGGTTGAGTTGTTCTTGTTCGGGGGACAGACTTTTTTTGTTCTGGAAAGGAGTATCTTAGGGGTCTTGACTGCTTAGAAATACAACTTCTAAAAAAAAAATTAAAATACGTATTATATGGTTTCCTGAGGTACAAACAACACAACTCTGAAAACACAGCTATAGTGCTCTTTCAGTGAAGTTCCCTGGAAGTTTTGAAGAGCACCTTTCCATTACACTTGGTTCTCTATGTGAAATGCTTTCCTACTTCTCTTCCACCAATAAGCCTTCCAGATTAATTGAAATCCATGGCACTACTACTCACAAATCACGAAGGACTAGCATAATCACATACTTTATCTGCCTTACACAATTTGTGTGATTATGTGATTTATGCTACATATACAACTCTTAATACAACCTTGATCTACAAGCAGTTCCAGTGGCACTCACTTCTTATATGCAAGAGGACAGAGGACTATGTCCTCAAGAGCATTTACTTGCTTTCACCCTTTCTTCTCCCTCCCATTTTCCCCATATCCAGCTCCAAACCATCTGCTGTACATTCCAGCATCAAAGTGTAACAAGATAAAAGATGGCATATTTTTTTATATAAAGCTCTATTTTGGACACTCAAGCAGAATCAGTGGAGCAAGTTAAACAAAATGATCGATTAAAAAACCAAACATGAAGATCCCATCTTATCACCTCGATTTCTCTTCAAGCAACTATAAATCCCTACCAGCTTCTATGCAGATCACAGAAAGTTAGGGGTTGGAAGAGACCTCAAAAGATCATTTAGTCCAACCCCCAGTTATTACTTCAACCAGATCTCAAAAAAAAAAAAAAGGCACCATGACAGCATTTCTAACATTATGGCCTACAGACTTGCTCTTGCTACTACTGCTCAGCACAACCATGTCTTCAAAAGCTTCATGTACTACTTTACAACAATTTCAGGTGGTCACACATCAACATAGCCAACAGAGGGAAAACATGCATCCAGGTGTAAAACAATATATGTACTATGTTACATGCTTAAGTGAAGAGAAACTACTTGAAATGTTTTTCTTCCAACTCTAAGAATTTTTTTTGTTTTAAGCCACATCCATTTGGTCTCATGTGTAATAAGCTTTCTTTAACACGGAACAGAATTAAACACACATCAGAAGTACCTTGTGACTTAGAAATTATGAGTTAATCAAGTAAAGAGTTTAGACCTACAAGTGAATTCCCCAAGGAATACTAATTAGAAATCAAGCACTGGCAGATTTTCCTATTAAAATAGTATTCCACTTGATACCACATTGCTACAATTATATGAAAGCAAGAATTTGTCTAATTGCCATCAAGCTGAAACATTTATTAACAACATTCTTCTATTTACCAACTTAACAGCTAACTGGTTAAAACAATATTCTTGCTCTGAGTTAATGCCAACACAATAAGACTCTTCTGAATGAGCTTTAGACATAATAAGTCACTCCATACAGTTTGTTGCTTAAGCAACATGATAGCTGCCTATAGAAAATTGGTACAATTCTAATTAGAGGGACACATTCAGCTGCTACCACGCAGAGCGGGAGCAGTACAAAAAAGCTGGATGTTATTACTCTGTAAGAAAGCTTCTTATGAAAACCTAATATTCTAAGCTAGGTAGAACTGTTTGATTGATTTGGCTCTGAAGAACAGCTCTTGAAAAGACAAGTGCAATACTTACAAATACATAATTTTTTTAAAAAGCTTTGTGCTACCTCCGAATAGATGCATTGCAGATAACTTCAGGATAATTAAAGCTCAAAAAGCAACATGCATAAAATTCAGGCAGCTCACTCACAGCACAATTTTGGTCACTAAAGATAAATACCTACAAAGGTTAGTCTTCCGACCAGCCCCAGTAAGAGCCATCTAGTCACCAAAGAAGTGTCTGGTACCCAACTCCAAAAACACCAAGTCTGCAACTGACAGAGCAGGTTGTGGCTAGGAGGAAAAGGGAAGGACATGCTGGAAACCAAACAGCAGGTTTTTTCTTCAGGCAATAGCTGTTAACTATGAAAACCTCATTTAAGTACAAAAGCTTAACATTTAAACAGGTGTGCAAACATTAAAAGAGATATCTCCTGTGCATCTGCAACTTAATTCAAGTCATGTTTCAAGTTATACCACTGTGCAAGTCAGGAGGAAGACTACTAAACCCTGTTAAATGAGTCTGGACACTACCGGTACATCTAAAAGACTCTGGCCTCTCAGTTTCTAGGGCAGTGCAGAGATTTTTCTGCAAGCAAACCCTGTATAATTTGAAAGTTAGTGTCATTCACATACCTCAACTCACTACTGTGCTACTAAAGTACTAAGGATTGAGTAATTCTTTTGGTAACACTCAAATGAAACATGGCAACCAGTGCACTGCAAAACTCAATAGTTTTCCAGTATAGTTCCTCCATTTATTAACATGGAATGTTTGCATGACAGATCTCATAGTTGCCATTTTCCTGTTTCACCAAAACTGTTCATAAAGTTTTACTCTACTGAATCATCCTTGAAGAGGCAAAGGCTGCCAGTAAGAGGCAGAGCAGCTACTTCCTCGATAGTTGTGTGCACTCTATCAATGTGCAGCTGAACACAGCTCTACATTTTCCCCATCAATCATCTAAAGCACTTACAACCCTTCTTGAGAGTTTATATTGACAACTCCAACTAACTTCACCTTCAGACTACTCCTAATCACGAGAACAGGACCTCCTTGAGACACGTGGTCTCATTTCTAGGGGTGCTAAGTATAACAATCTGACCCTTCCTAGGCAGCGTTCACCCACAGCTATCCATTCCACAGCTCTCATACTTGAAATACTCAAATTTGGGATATGGAGAATGAGTATTGCTTGATGTTACTGCTTTTAACACGCATCAATCTGCAGGAACAATTACTAAGAAAGCCAAACAGACATCTGACCCACAGCAGAGGTGATGGGTAATGAAAGAATGTTAATGACATGAACTCCTCTCTCACCAAAAACGTTTTGTTTCCTTTAACACATACAAAAGATCAGATGAGAGAAGAAAAAAACTTGTAAATAAAACACAAAACAAAAACCACACACAAGTGTAAGTGATGTGATAGAATTAAGGGCTCAAATACTGCCTTCAGTGCAACAGCATGTGCATGCTAAGGTCATTACACTTCATGAATGGCAAGACTAACACCAGCTTCAGTTCTGCTGTAGCTCTCGAGTAGAAAAGGAGTATGAGCACAAGTTACCTCTCAACAGTCACCATTGCTGCAGGAGGCACAGCAGCAAGTTTTATGTATTTCCAGTGATCCTGAACTACATTAACACAAAACCCAACACACAGTTATTACACTGGGTACAAAGAAAGCTCATTCATAGCAACACCTCACCCACAAACAATACTGCCTTGAAGAATCCTGGCTAGGCTGTTAGAGATACAAGTGTCATTAACAAGGTTTTTAGCAGTTGCATGCATATGACAGTGAAAAAAAAAAAAAATCAGCTATCTCCCTGCATATATGGAAGATGGTGTATTTTCATCATGAAACTCACTAAGGAGACAAAACCCAACTGTTTATAAACTCTCTGAAGAACACATCATGAAGCCTTATAAGGAGCAACTACTTACAGACCTACACAATGACTACTGGTTGACTAGAAACTAGGTCCTAAACAAAGTGTTTATTATAGCAGGCAGCAATTTTCTGCCTGAACCAATGCAGCCCCCAATCTAATCTAAGAGATTCACCCTGTCAGATGAATCTTTGAGACTACAGCTCCTGCAGAGGAAGACTCCAGCCTGTAAGGGTTTCACTGCTCTGTATACAGCCTGCGTGCTTCCATCAGCTAAGAAAAGGATATGAGGTCATTAAATATTCTAGACAGTTTGACAGGCTGAGCTCAGGAGAGAGCACAGGAGTGTATAAGGAGCAAGACTTGAATCCTATGACATAGTATTGCTTAAAGCTTGCCAGAGCAAGACAAAGAACCAAAAGCCATCACATCAGAAGACTTGTCATCCAGCTCTGGAGCAACTACTATCCACAGCCCAAGCACCTGTTTTGTTTCCATCTTTTCCAGCACTCCAGTTGCTCTGTAACTGCAATGACATCTTACACTTAGAAGTTCATATAGAGTCAAGAAAAAAAAAGTCATGACTTGCTTAAAAGACATTCTTCTGCCTAGCCAGCCACTGAAAGATCGAACCCTGAAAGATTACCCAACAAAGCTGCTGCAATACTGTAGAACAGGGATAAATCTTTTGTCATAAATTATCCACAAACAGTGAAACTGATTGGGAGTCTTCAAACATATTAGAAGTAATCCATTTGATCTTTGGCAGAAAACACTTCTGGCAGCTTCAAATTGCAGTGTCCAGTGACTTAAAACAAAACAACAACCAAAAAAACCCACACTAAAATCAGTGTGACTGTTTTCATGTCTTCACAGGACCTCACCACTTACCCACACTTCTTAGTGCAAGGATTCTCATTTGTCATGGCTTAGGGTCAGGGCAGCGCCTTAGACCTATAACACTCTGTTAACTCCCTCCCTCCTACAAGGGGAAGGAAAAAGGAATAAGGGAGAGAGACTTCATAATGACAAAAGGAAACTAGCACAACTTTAATGAAAATCAAATTAATAAAAATGGAATATTCACAAACATAAAAAAAACAGTATCCTACCCAACACCCCCTGATGGCAATTACAACAGTGTCACCACTGATGCTGTGGAGCAGGCACCGGGAGAGTCCCAGACTGGGCCCAGCAGCAGACAGGAGCTGTGTTCAGGGGCTGGATTCTGGTACCAGATTCAGGAACACACAGGTCAGGATTGAGGGCAGAACAGACAGAGTCCTCCTTGGGTGCTCCAAGGGAGAAACTGGAAGAGGACCTGAGCCAAGCTGGCAAAGTGGTCCAAGAGGGCAAAGACAGAGAGACCCCCAAAACCCTCCTGATCCCTCAGTTTTATACCAGATATGCTGTATATGGGCTGGAGTCCCTCACTGGTAAGTCAGGGGTCACCTGTCCTGGCCGCTCCTCCCTGCAGGTGCAGCCTTGCACTTTCTGCACCCCCCAGTGTGATACACAAGATCCAGCAGTGGCCTTGGTCTGCACACCAGTCCTTGGTACAAGCTCTAAACATGGGGTGCTGTCACTGCTAGAAGCAGACACTGTCTGTGAGAACAGGCTGCTAACTTCAGACAGTGCAGGTAGAAGAACTGAGCTGACAAATAGAATCACTGAAGGGAATTAGCTGTTCTCACTCAAACCAGGACATCATTTATAGGATGGGCTCCCACTAGAAGCAACTAAAGGCACCACTGCATGCTTGGAAGGCCTGTTCTTCCCTTCCTGTTTAACAAAAGGAACTGACCACATCTTCAAATCTATGAGCCCTGTTTTTTTAAAATCATATGATTTAGGGAGAAAATTGTTTCTTACACGTTTAAAAGTCTCACAACTTTTAAAAATCATCCCATTAACTCCCCCGCAGGTCAAGTTTTACCAGAACTTGGATTTTTGTGGGATGGAATGGTTTGAGTCTGCTGTAATAAGGCCTTGAAATTCTTCAGAAGAAGAGTAGACTTCAAGTTAAATTCCAAACATCATAAGTAAGCAGATAAAAAATAAAGTTAAAAAAAAATTAAGAGAAGCACAGAGATGTCAGCTAGACAACCAGCCACTGAGGTTTAGGAGTGTTTAAAAAAAACAAAACGGAGATCTAATTTAGCACAGAGAGGCCAAATATTTTTGCACATCTTGAGCGTTGTGTCCTACACCAAAAACTAATGTAAGGGTAGGGTGGTACATGCAGTACTCATTGATTACCATCACTTCTGCTGGGCATGTAGTGTTACGTACCCTGATGCACAAGTTCCATTTCAGAAGCAAGATGTTGAGACTGACAAACCAGCTTGCCTGAGCTCTCTCTGCTTCTTCAGAAGCTGGATCAGAAACAAGCTTATCTTGAAGTGCATAACAACGGTCTGTACGAAGATAACAACCCATGTGAACACAAAAGTACATTAAAATGCACTATTAACAGCTGTCCACTGAAGCACGACAATCTTACTACTCTCTAGTTCTGTAAGATCATCTCCTAACAACTTAAGGACTTTTTCAGAAATTATACGTTAGGTTATCTTGTGCCAAATGGCCCCACTATCAGCAGGGCTTCTGCCATACACAGGCAGTGAAAGACAAAAGAAACTACTGTAATGGCTGTTGCCAAAGCAAGTGTTACATTGACCGAAAGGCCTCCTAGAGTAGTGCTCACAGCAGCCTTAATACAGAGCAGGCATTAGCATAACTGCTTACGCTCAGTTTAACCTAACAACAAGACCTCCTGGTTACATTTAATAGAAGCGATAGCGTTTTTACCTCTGTACCCTACGGGCTGTTCCTACAGCATGCAAACAGAAGAGGCCTTTCCATTTGTTCTCTATTCATGCAATCCCTCCAGAAAGGGGAACAGACTCCTGGCTATTTTTCAGTAACAAATACATTAGACAAAGACTGTTTAGAAACAGCACTAAAAGCTCTGTAGGCAGGGTATTGTTTCAGCGTGCTCTGATATTGTCAGGTCATCACTATAGAAATATGCTCTTGCTTTTCAATAGTCCTGCTGGCAAGTACAACTCAATAAAATAGAGCTGAATGGAACAGTTAACCTAGAAATACTAGTCTAATAAAGGAACTTTAGTACCACATTTAGATACTACTGCAAAACCAAAATAGGCTTCCCTGTAAACACAGCATTGATACAATGACTAAAGAAAACCATATCAAAACAAGTCACATAAATTAACTAGCTGTCTAAAAGCCAGAGTGCTAACTTCAACTTCACAGCAATTACTTAATTCCACATGTCACCACAAGTTAAGCACCTACTGTTCTGGTGACAAGTAGGGGGGTGGTAGAAGAAATGAACATTTCTCTGAACAAACACCTTCACAGTCCACAGAAACTATACAGAAAGCAGTTATTACTGTTCTTAAGCTCTACTGAGGTCAACTTAAGAGACTTTATTCCTCTTCTATCCTTTTCTACACTGGAGACAGTGATGTCCATAGCGCCTAGCAAAAGGCTATACACAATTGTATACAGCAAGAGACTTCAAAAAGCACCTATATTACACACATCACCTCCAAGTGCTATAAGACACCTGCTTTGACTCTACCCTAACTTAAATTACACAAAGAATGACCAAAACTGTTTAGTCTCTTCATGTATTTCTCTGGACAGAGATCAGCAACTACAGAGGAGTCAACAGAAACGCAGAGTCACAAGGTAGTACACAGCTGAGCATAAGCCAACACTTGGTCAACAAGTAAGTAAAAAATCAGCTTAGTTTGCATGAAGTCACACTGCATTTAAGGTTTGGCTCCAGTGTCTTAAAGTTGCTCAGATAGCTACTTGATCTAGAAGAAGGAAAAGGGCATAGTTTAATTCGCCTGCTTGTGTTGCTACTCCTGACGTATGAAATCCGTAACTATGCCGAAAAACCCAAACAAACAACTGCAGGACACCAAAGAACTCAGCATGCAGCAGGCAGAACAGTATTACAACTCTCACATCTGTGGTTTGGGGTTTTTTCCCTCCAGATACAACTCCACAGTTCAACTGTCCAGAGGCTCTGGCCCTAAGAGTAGCCCACTAAGACCAAAGACACAGCAACTTCAAGTACATTGGCACAATCTAGAAACACATCGACACCAGGCATACAATACCAGTTACTTTGAGTTGGAGTGGCTATCCTTCTGTAGCTGTACAAAAGGTTTTTTAATCGCGATAAGTCACAGGATCAGCAACAGCTGCAGTGCCGGAAAAGTAAGGTTTATGGTTATTTACAAGAAATATGTAACACTGAGTATTTCTTTTTGACTAATAAGAACATCTGCTTAGAACTGCAGAATTAGAGGATTAATTTAATACATGATTAAACTTGTACTAGACAGAATACAATACATCCCTTCTTTGAAGAACTCCAAAATGCTTTTCCACAGTGAGGCAAGTCATCTGTCCACATGACAACAAAAGAGAAGAGATTTCCAACTATGTTACAAACAACAGTACAAATGACCAGCATCTGAACTCTACCAAATGGAACTCAAGTAGGGACAATTTTACCTGAGAAGGTTCATTTCAGAGCAAGTTGAATGCTGGTCTACAGTGTTGGGTGCAGACAGATGCACTAGAGGATTTACATTCTCATCCGCAGATCATAGTGAACGCTACTTGTGTATACATGTTTCAAGAGTCTGTACTAATTGGCTAGTGATACCAGCAAGTCCTATTTCAGGAACAGAGACTCAAGCACAAATGAGAACCTCTCCATACATTCAAAAAGCATCAGCACTTCTAAATAACAAGTAGCTTTTAAAACACCTATTTTGAAGCCAAGAGAGCAGTGCACTTTGCTTCCTTTAATGCAACACAGCTGAATTTCAGAACCTATACTGTGCCTACAATTTTGTCATCAGCAAACATCTTGCAGGCACCACTGGGACTGTCTGGAACTACAGATAAACAACAACCTGTTTAACAAAGGACTTGTGGTGCTACTAGAAGCCTTGTTAGTCTTCAGCCCTACATTTCTAGTGGTGATTCTTCTGCCTTATGAAATGAAAAATTAGTTCTCACCACTAAGTCTTAAGACTCTGTACAGTTCAAAAGTGAACACTACAGGCTTTTTTGCTCATTATCTTTTCTAATAGAGTTTAAATTTCGCTTGTATGTAAGACAAACATCTGACCTGAGGATTTTCTGGCTATCAGAATGCTTCTTCTGGGACCTCTCCAACAGATCAAGCCACCAAACACTGTTCTGACGACAAGTTTTTCAACAACAATATTAAAAGCATACAAGTAAAATTTTGCCCTTCCTGATTGCTGCTCTGCACCAGCCTCTCACTCAAGCCACATACCAAGCCTCAACTTGGAGTCCAGGTGTAAGTCAGACTTCACCAGAATGCACTTCCAAGCCTTGAATACAGAAATATTACATACAATAGCAGTTAAAACAGCAATGTATTTCAAAAATTTCAGAACACATTACAAGCGTCCTTCAAGTTCTCAGCGCTTTTGTGCTTCCTGGGTCAAGAAACCAGGACTTCCAACTACTCTTCCATCAACATTACCACATGCAACAAGTGCTCACATCACTTAGCTGGCGATTTCTCCTGCATGCACCAGAAAGAAGTTTCAGTGCGATACTGTTAAACCTTCAGCATAAGCCACAGGAATCTACTCTGATGTCAGTATCAAAAACAAACATCAAGGAAATGCATTTACATGAAAACCTCATCTGTAAACATTCCCACTTTCAAGAAAATAAACTAGTCTTCACTGAGTACGTTTCTGAAAGAGTATTCATGCCATTAGTTCGGTAGTCTCAGAAATACCGAGACAGAATTCAAGCCCCTAGCACACCCCATCTGTGTCCCTGTTACAAGGCTACAGGCAAGTTTGTCTTCGAACTGTAAGATAATGACTTGCAACTCACCTCCCCCACCATTCAGGTAATGACACAAATGAAACAATAATAGAGCTATGTCTTCATTAATCTGGCAAACTCCAGTAGCAAAAACAAAAAAGGCAACAAAATAAAACCACTAACAACCAACATCATTTTAAGTCCAAGTCACCAGACCAGCTGGCACTCCTGATACATTATTATTTTCACTGTGCTGGATGAAGCCAATGGCAGAAGAGTTAGAGATCTGAAACATTAATGATCTGCCACCATTTTGTGTTTTGCACCTGAACAAGGCATAACAGGCAGCATTTTCAGTAAGTGTCAAGAAAGCCTTTTCCCACAGCACACTGGAAGGGAAAAAACCATGCTGGCTAGAGTCTCTGTAGAATTCAGCTCTCTCTCACTGTCTGTAGTCAGGAATGTCTTCAGTTTACAACAGTAGTTAGTAGCCTTCAATCCACAAATGTAGAATGCCTGAGAGTAGATGATAAATCATTGCCTTTAAGTAGCATAGAGCTGTGTACAGAGTGGCTGGAAGTTTTCAAGACATGTATGTTTCATTCCTTACCGAACTTCAAGTACAGAAATGCTCCTATTAGACATATTGAAGTTATATGTTGAACAAATCAAACCAGAACGTGCCAGGTATCAAACCAGGTATTAGTTAACTTTCATAAAATCAGACACTTAATATCACAACTATAGCTGTGCTGGACAACGTAATTATGAGTTTCATTTTCCGTAAGCCCTTACATACAGGTCTTTAGCTGCTTATACAGCCCCTTGCACTGAGGTACATTGGTGCTTCTTATGGAGACAATACATTTCCAAATCCAAAGACAACGAGAAATGCAGAAGCCAAACACAGTAAGTAGAAAAGCAACACAGAAATGCAGTTCAACAGAAACTCCTATATTTGCTCACTTGCTTATATATATAAAAAACACTCACATTCCACACAAAGCACCCTTACTACTGTATTACAAGCTCAAGTCTCCTTTGTCTTGATTCCCACTGAGCTGAGGGAAGAAGGCTAATCCAAGAGGATGGAGACAGCATAGCCAAAGCCTGTCCACTTAGAAGACAGAGAGATCAAAGCTTTCTTACTAAGCAGCAGCAAGATATTATAAAGTGAATTTAATTTCCAAGTGGCACCATAAGAGCTAAGAAGTCTAATCACGTAATGCAAAGATGTCTACTTGCCCACTACACTACCTGCATTTTGTCCTATCCCTCACACACCAATATTCCTCAAGACTCAAGTTGCTCATGTCAGGGGACAAAGCTGCAAGAAGTTACTGAAAGACTTGTATAGCTACCAGGGGATGACTTCCAAACAGCAAGTCCGACAACACCTCTCAGGTGCTGGTAACACCACTATCAGGAACAGTCACACACTTTTTCATTAAAGTAGAGAAGAGATTCCCTTCAGAAAAATGAACTACAGATTCTGCCAACCCTCTATTCTCCACTTCTTTCTTTAAATCAAAAAAAGCACAAGTAGTCTATCCACAGAAAACAGTTAAACTCAGCTCATAATTCAAGAATAAATAAAAAATGAAGTGAGAACACATCCAATTTGCTGCCCACATAGAAAAAACAAGACATTAAGAAAAATCTGTCATTAACTGTTCCTCAACCATAGAATTTCCCATAAGAGGATATAAGTCAAAGTTGAGAAAGAAAATACTGTATAAATGAGTTGCTGCGCTACCCAAAACACCAGTGTCTTTCCAGGGGATATTGTTACAATTGCCCTTGATAATACACAAAACAAACCAAAAAATGGAAGCGATCATTTCAGCAGGATATAAGATACATCTCTCTGCAGAAAGGCATTCAATAAACTGCTCTTTGAACAATAACCCAAACTTCTTCATTAACAAACAGAAGCCTGTTAAATAAAACTCTTCCTTAGTCACGACAGGAACCATCTGCTCACCTCACTAACCCAGACCAAGTGTGGCAAGCATTGCCATAACTTGCTTATGTTACGCATCCTCATACTCCAATGCACACTATTTGTGGTTCCAAACTGCAACACGGCATTAATCATACCAACATAAGCCTTAAACACACACCCCTGCAGGGAAAGGCTCCAAATGCCAAAGAAATTTCCCACTGCTCTTCCATTTAAGAAGATGAGCAGACCACAGCCTTATATGCATGGGGATGCAAATTGGTAAACTCTGTAGTTAATCTTGTCCTCTTAGACTTACTTTTCTTTCTTCCTATTCTATACTTCTTACACTTGTGTATTTATATTCTTACAATGGGATACTACTTGCCCATAGAACACTCCAAGGAGTTTACATGGTGGATACTATACAAAGCTCACATGACATTTTCATGGGTTAACGCTTGTGTACTAGGCAAGGTCCTAGTTACTCCAAAATTCAGTGGCTCTACTAAACGGAGCCCTACTGAAAAGAAGATCTTTTCACGCAACCTACCCACGCAGCTCTGGCAAGATCCCTGCTCTCACTATTGTTGATTTAAGAAGCTTACCCCTTGCTGCTGCCAAGATTCCTCCTTCCCACCTCCCCCCAGTAGCGCTAACCAGACCCAGTGCCCACTCCAGTGAACCTGCTCCGGTTATTGTGCCGAGAGCAGGTCCGGGCAGGGACGGGACGCAGGGAGAGGGACCAGAGCCCTCCCTGTCCAGGACCAGGTGTGCAGGCTGCCGCCTGAAAAGAAAGAAGCGAGGGTTGCTCCGTACCTGACCCAGTTGTCGCGGAACTTGCTCTGCTGGGGCTGGTTCAAGTAAATGGTGCGGGCTGGTGCCTCGTCCAGATCCGCAGAGGACGTAGCTCCGGACATCTCATCATCCGCCTTCTTATAGCCCGATGGCGAACAGACAGGTCCTGCGGGGAGAGCGCAGAGGGGAGGCGGTCAGCGAGGGGCCGCACCCGCCGGAGCCGGGCCGGCAGCTCCCGAGGCCGCCGCAGCTCCCGGAGGGGCCGCACCGAGAGGAAGGGCCGAGGGCGGGCGGCGAGCGGCGGCGGCGAGCGCGTCCTCCCCAGTGTTTACCGCGGCGGAGGCAGATAAATAACGGATGGCCGGGTAAGGGGCGGCGAGGCCCGCCCGGAGCCAGCTGGCAGCGGGAAGAGCGCCGGGGCCCGCGCCCCCCGCCCCGCCCCAGGGCCGCGGGGAGGGGCGCGGACCCCGCGCCGCCCCCGGGAG
>WTSP01014520.1:2805-14294 GCA_025331215.1 Actenoides lindsayi | reverse complement strand
AAGATGCCTTTGCTGGCTGTAAAATGATGGATTTGCTTTTCCCCAGCCCTGGGTGGAGTTCACCACATCTTGTAAAGCCACCCAGAAATCCCCCTTTTTTTTTTTTCCCATGTGAAGTGATTATGACACTGAACTAATAATCTACCTGTGACATGGTGTTGCCAACCAAGAGTTATGAGTTCAGCCTGAAGAGGTGCAGATGAGCTATTAAGCAGATAAGGAGACTGTTTTTTCTTGAAAATGTCAATTGCTAATAAAGGAGATATGGATATGACAGATGCTTAGGATAGTTTCTGAATAGAGCCACTGTCGTGCTTTCTGAGAGATGTCAGCAGATCCGTTCTTGAAGGGCATTGTAACACTTCTGTTTGTGCCAGAAGGATGAAGGATCTGTCATTATTTCTGGTTTAAAGCTCATTTTACTAGAGTGACTCCCATTCAAGAATTCACTTCTCAGCCACGCTAATTTTAAAATGGGAGAATAAAAAATAGCCTTGCCTTCACCATCATGCCAGCAAAAAATTAGATTCATTCTTCTGATCTATTTCTTTAACTTCCTGAGGTTTCCCCAAAAGACTGGGCTGAGATTTTTAAAACTGCTGAGAGAGGATCTCTTGTGCTAAGGGAGTCGGAAGCAGTTTTCCTGTACGCCTCTTTGGCGACTGTCACATTAGCACAGATTGCTTTGTCCATAGCATTATTTTCACTGATAAGAAGTGCAGGAGAGCTGATGTCTTGGAATATCTGGAGGGAGGGATGCTGTAAGCACTTGGGCTTTTTTTCCTGCCTTAGCCTGCAGCGGATCTTTCTTATTTCCCTTCATGGATGCTTGCAACTGGATTAACCAGCAAAGTAGCACTTTGGGGGGTGTGTGTGTGCAGAATGGGGAGAGGATACCCAGGTTGTGAAAAAGGTATATATGAAATAGAAGTGGGACTGCGTCTGCAGCTGGGCTTGTTCTAGCACTGCTTCCCAGGCAGTGTATTTATAGAAGTCCCAAGACCTCAAAACTTTCAGTAAAAAACTTAGAGAAAGGGAAGGTAGTTGCCTGACAGTGATATTCATCCATAATCCTCAAGCACATCATGAGAGTTGCGAGGCTTTTATGAACCATCTGGATTTGAGGTAACCGAGGTGGTGCCAGGCTCTCTTGGCTCTCTGTGAGTGCAGGGGTGGAGGGATGGGATGGCAAGGACTGAGGTCTTCAGGCAAGGATGTGGCTGAGGACATGGCTGACAGAAGCTATTTCGACAACGCGGCCTTCATGCTGGAGATGACACAATTCATTTGTGTAAGGGGCAAAGAATACAAGAAGAGAATTATAGACGTCTCTAGGGAGAGCAGCTATATAAATAAATGAGAGCAGATGGATAGAGACAGATGAAATCAAAGCTAGAGTCTTCAGGAAGATCATTTTGCTCGAGTTCTGTCTCCTGCCTCTCAAGCCATGTTGTTAAGTCCTGGGAGAGCCCCTTGGCAGGTTGGTTTCTTTATTGAGCCAAGCCATCCAGACTTGTTCTGGCCTCTCCAGCAAATTTTGACACTGTTCCTTCAGCCCTACCTTTGCTGAGGTCATACTTGGGTGGAGCAGCCCACACCTGAACCTTGCCCCATGCAGGGGTCCCGTGGGGTTGGGTGGCTTTGGACAACCTGCCTGCCATCACACCCTGGTTATGTCTTTGTAGAGCCAGGGAGAAAGATGTCGTGTGCATCTGGCCCTTAAAACACACTGCGTGGGCTGCCAAAGCCATTAAACAAGAAGGTGTTTTGTAACCAGGTCCACGTGGCCTTTTTAAATGGTGGGTTTTTTGGTCTTTCTTACTTCTGGTGTGTTTGGCACAAACTTAAATGATTGCTTTTTGAAGGAACTGAATTAGACAATTCAGCAAAGCACTTAAAAATGTATTTACGTTGCACACAAGACCACGCTTGAAAGCATGCACTTGAATTTACCTCTGTGTTTAAGTGCCTTTCTGGAGCTGGGCTGGCATTAACATCTCAGACAAGGTACCTAGGCAGGGTGCCTCCAAGGAGAAACACGTTCCTCTGAGTCTGTGTCTTGCAAACTCCCATCTGATGTCCCTCAGACGTAGTCATGATCTTGCTCCAACAGCAGCTGGCTGGCGGTACGAGGTGGGACAGGGAGCATCTCAAGAGGACGCACCTGGGTTGGGTTGAGATAACCACAGATGTGAATTTGGGGTGCAGCCAAGAGGTGTGATGGATTTTCTTTTGGAATTCTCTATGGCTTGTTGAAAGCAATTGAACACAGGAGAAATCAGTACGCAGAGGTTGCACGGGGGTTTGGACCCGGCCTTTTATGAACCAGGGAAAAACCATTAATCTCTTATGCAGCTGAGCTTCTCTCTCTGCCAGATAGACCGCACACCACTGGAATACCTTTCTAAAGCTGTTTGAGAGCTGGGTATGGAAATCTGTGAAAGTTTTCCCAGTACTTAGACTGAGTCTGTATTCAACTGGACACAGCAGAAGACCAGTACATATATACATTCCCATGCTGGGGTTGGATTCAATATTGTGTTAGATCAACGGGGACGAATAAATCCTGTGTATGAGATGGAAGATCAAAGCCTTGAATTACACACTTTTGCAGCAAGGTTTGTTTCCAGGTTGAGAGCAAGAGCCCTGAGCTGTGGGATAAGTTGGTATTAATTCTGAGGGCCGGGTAGCTCAGGCTTATCCGCTCCAAGGCTAGCTGAGGTGGGGGACGTGGATCTCCTCTCTGGATATGTTGCTATTTTACAGCCTGGTAGCTTGGTTCAGTATTTTAGGGAGAAGACAAGGGTTTGGCCATGCAGAAAGAGCAGGACATCCTTCAGGGCATCCCCATTTTGAGCTTTCTATCACTGCAAGGTCCACAGAGGAATATCAAAAGAAACGGCCGCATACTTTCCCCGGGCACGCCAGAGAAACCAGCTCTTCTGCCGTGGTTTTCACTTGATTTTCCTCGCCGCGGTTGACTGAAGAGGAAGAAAAGGGCAGAGGCTGTATAAAGCACAAGCATGATGGTCTGACATTTTAGAATAATTTTGAGACAATTCTCCAAAATAAGCATATTGAGGGAGATAAATGGGGAATTTAAAAAAAGAAAACCCAGGCCATGGGAACACACGGGATTTGTTGCACAAAGCTGCATCAGAGACTTGCATACGGATGTCGTACGTGCCCGCGTGCGTGCAGGTGCAATATATGAATCATCTGTAGCATATATATGCATATGACAGGCACGTGCACTATAAATATGATCTACACGGCAAGGAATTGTAAGAGGAATTGACGGCGCTCAAGTATTCTCTCCCAAAAGTGCCAGCTGCCAGTCGGGCTGAATTAGATTTCACAGGGGTTTTTGCAATACATGGAATTCACCAGCAAATTACCCTTAAAGAGGGAAAATCAATCATTTGGAGCAGAGATAAGCTGAAGGCGAGGCAGCCTCGGATTGATCCCGTCTGTGCAGGCGTGTGTGGAATTCAGCAGATAACCTGGGGAGAGTGGAGAAGGAGAAAACTCCTTTGGGAGGGGGGGGAGTGGGCAAGGACTGCTACTTAGGATGGGCAGGAAGATGGGAGAAAAGGGCTGCCAGCATGGGCTTGGAGGATCCAGGCATCCTGTATCACCCAAGACCCCAGTGATGTCCTTAGGGCTGCAGGGGAGCAACGCTCACACCCAGTGAGCCCTCCAAAGTGTTATGGATGCAGTCATGCTCGGGTACTGGGTGGGAAATGGGTGCTGGGAGCCTGAGCTGGCTGGCTGGGCAGTGGGAGAGAAGGCAGGCAGCTCTAAGAAAGGCTGTTCAGAGCACTTAAGTTAAAAGCCTTGAGGTGGGTGGAGAGAATAACCCTCATTTATGCCTTGTGTTTTCAAAGGAAGGATTAAGCATTATTTGTCTCTGACTAGTTAGAACCAGGCAAAAGGTATCCCAGCAATACAAAAAGGCACTAATTGTTTTGTTGTTTTTTTTTTTTTAAATAACAAAAAACTCTTTTCTTTTTCTTCCTCCTCCACCACTCCTGAACTCCTAGCACTTTCCTTTCCTTGCAGACTTGCCAGATATTAAAAACTCTTCAGCTTTTTGTAGGTGATAGCCTGAGCCTAGGAAGTGGCTGGGAGGAAAGCTGGAGTTACGCTGGATTTTGTGCTTCAGAAAGGCAGAGCCTTTCCTTTTTGGAACGGAGAGCTGCAGCTGAGCTAGAGTAGAGGGAACCAAATACAACCCTGTATATACAGGAGGCTCAGGGGAGACCTTCTCGCTCTCTGCAAATCCCTGAAAGGAGGTTGGAGCCAGGTGGGTCAGTCTCTTTCCCCAGGGAACAAGCAACAGGACAAATGGAAACAGCTTCAAGTTGCACCAGGGGATGTTTAGGTTGGACATGTCTTCCCCAAAAGGGTTGTCAAGGCCTGTCCCAGGGTGCCCCAGGCAGTGGTGGAGTCCCCATCCCTGGAGAGGTTGCAAAGTTGTGGAGTTGTGGTGCCAAGGGCCATGGTTTAGTGGTGACCTGGCAGTGCTGGGTTAATGGTTGGACTTGATGATCTTGAAGGTCTTTTCCAACCTAAATGATTCTATGATTATATGAAGAGAAGAAAATGGAGGATCCCAAGCTGATTTTCCCAAATTTAACTCATTTTGTACTGAAAATGGTTGCAGGCCACCCACCTACCTATGCACCATGGTGATTTCAGGGAGTGGTATGGCTGAGGAAGGATTGTTTCCTTCTCTAGGAGTTTGGGTTTTTGGTCTTTTTTTTTACTTTGAATTTTTCTGTAGCTGTTGGCAAGTGATGCTAAATACTTGCTTTGACTGCTGGAAGGTTGAATAATTTCTGAAGCATTTCTACATGCACTGCCATGAGAAAGGGGCTGGGTGGGAGCAGGGATGATGGATGAATCCAGTGGGTGACACTGGGTGAAAAGCAGGGATAAAACTTACGATCTGTCTTCAGTCAAAGCAGGAACAGTTTATATGGTTGCTCCTGTTCTCCTGATATGAGAAGGGGTTTCCTGATTTGTGCTGAACGTGCCCTTTGAGCACGCCTTGTGGTTTGGCAGAGCAGACTTTTGGCTGTGATTCGTAGCAGGAGTGAGGTCTGGGACCTCTGGAGGGACAAACGTACCCACCTCTTGGCATCTAACAGCTTCATGCCTGATCTCCTCTGCCAGTCTGTGCTGTGCTAGCTGTGCCCAGGGGAGACGGTCTCTCCTCTGCTCTCGCCCCCCCCAGTATTTAAGAGGGGTATGGGGCACGTGGGGCTGGCAGGCATATCCATCACAAATCATTCAAATATGAAGCATTCGGGGCAGATCAGCCAGCGGTCGTTTATTTGGAAGTGGGTTATCGGCATGAGGTTGATGATGGCTTTGTGGCAACAGGGACGCGAAGAGGCTCCCATCACATACGCCGCGGATCACGCGCGCAAAGAACAAAGTAATAATTACGCCCAAGTGCGGCACCGATTTGTCTTGTAGCCGAACTGACGTGAAATTTCCATCAGTTACGGTGCACGGCCACGGCTGGGAGGAGGTTTGATTGCCAGGAAGGGGGCAGCGGGCAGCAGCCTCGGACCGCAGTGAGCGCTGGGTTTGCGAGCCGGAACGGGATGGGACGAGCTGGGAAAGGCCGCGGCCGCGTCCCGGCTTCGCGCAGCGGCAAGCTTCCCTCCGAAGCCCTTTTCCTTGTGGCTTAATTGATTTGGGGTGGAGGGCGTGTGCGGACAGGTTTGTTATTGTAGGGTTGCTGACCTTTGGCCAGCCGCTCTTTAATTTACGCCTCTGAAGGAAGGCAAAGGAGACAATTTGTTTTCAGTGATGGGGATAAAAAAAAAAGAAACGAGGCAAATTTGCCGGTGCTCGACTGAGAGCCCACCACTGCACACCGGGACCTTTGCCAGCCTGGGGCCACAGCGCTTGTTTTCCTCCTTCACGAACATGTTTCTGAGCCGTTTTTTGCTCTGAGTGGCAGGAGCCAGGTAGGAAAGGATGAGGAAAAATGTAAGCAGCTCCCCGTGGCTCCCTCCGGAGCAGGGGGTCCTAGCTGTGAGCTGAGCTGAGCCAGCCCCTTCTGCTGGGCAGCTGATAACAATTTGAATATTCAGATTTGCTTTCAGCCATCTGCGGGAGGTTCGCAGGCTCTGGGAACCGGGAGCAAGGAAAGCAGCATGGGGGCAGAAACAAAAAAAATAAATAGCCGAATATATGAATGGCAACTCACAGCAGCCCTCCCGAGACGTAGATGTATTCCCCTTCTCCAGACCTCACATGGGGAGACTGAGGCACTCGAGGGGGTCCTAATTATAGGGATGGTGGGTATCTGGAGGCTGATCTACTTCCCCGGCTGGATGGGAATTAATCTACCCGTCTCTCTTCCCGCAAATACCTGGATTTCTTTTGATGTTTCAACTTTTATCTCGTCCCTCCAACAAACTCGCTCCTCTCCATCTTCCAAGAAAATTCCTCGTGTCTCACCATCATGAAGGGTGCTTTTGTGTGGTGCAGAGAGGGCACCAGGCCCTGGGAGAGACAGTCAAGGTCTTGGCCACAGAGCTGGGTGGAAATTCCTCAATGAAATGGCTTTTTGTCACTGGTGGAAAATGGTCCTTTGTTATAAACTGGCATCTTAAGGATAGGGTACAAAATAATGGCTTGAGAGATGCTTCTACCTGCTGTCCTCCCTATCCTCTGCTCCCTACCTCCCAGCCTCTGTACCAGTGTCAGGGAGCGTCCCTCACTCCTACGGGGATTGACACTTCCCAGTTTGCTGGCAAAAGAGCTTTTGGAAGGAGCTAAGCTTGCCTCAAGACGGGTCCCTTATATTCTCTCCGTAGGGATGTTCACTCGCAATTGTCCACCCATCATTGCTGGACTCCTGGGGTGGTGGGTGCCCTTAGGGCTTGTTCTCATGGCTCCTTGGGTGCCCCTGGGGCTTTCTTATGCCATGCGACTCTGCTGGGGATGCTCAGCTTGCCCCCAGCTCCACCGGCTGCTGAGGGGTGCAGGGAGGAGGGCGAGCAGGGATTCTGCTCTTGTTGCCAGCTCTCGGCAGTCACGCTTAGCCAGCTTTTGCTATTAGTGTCCCTTCGTGCATTTAATTGGCCCCTTTTTCTGATAGAAGGGAGGTCATTCGGGGAAAATTGGAAATTCGGCTCCGCCAGCTCGTGAACTTGCTTCTCATGTGCTCTGCTGGGCTGTGCTTTGCGAAGGGGTCCCAAAGCGCTGCTGCTTCTGTTGCGTCGGAGGCCGTGCTGCTTTGCCGACCATGCCTTTGGAGACGTGTAGATTTGCAGTTCCCAGTTTGAGCTTACTGGAAAGAGCCCTCTGCCTACGAGAGGCACCTGTGCTGTGCCCCCCAGCACCAGGCAATGAAATACCAGCGTGTGATACCCTGGGCAGTGCGTGGATCTCGAAACAGCACGAGGGATTTTCCTTGCAGCCGTGTGCCATGCAGGTTCATCCCAGGGATGCACGCCTTTCATGTGTATGTGGGTTTTGTACAGAATGGGTGAAAAGATTTATGGAAATGGCAGGCATTGTACACCTGGTAAGCTTAACAAAACACAGCAAAGAGTGCTTAAGGTCAGTGCCAAATCTTGTGATGCAGTTAACCAAACCCAAGCAGAAAACCACTCCTTTGTGTCTCCAGTAATTGTGGTTTTACGTGTCTGAAGGCAAAGGGCTGTGGCCAAGCTGCTGCCACTGGTAGGTTTGTGCCTGATGCAGGGGCTTTGCAGAAGGGTCGGTCCTTCTATCCCGTGCTCGTCCCCAGGCTGGCCCTGGGTATGCACGACACCCTCCTTCTATCCCAATGTCAACTTTCCTCTCTCACCTTCCCAGGGTCCCAACAGCATTTTCGAGGTTTACCTGGTGGGGAACAACTCCAATCACTTCATCATCTCGCCGACCTCCATCCAGGGGAAGGCAGACATCCGCGTCCGTGTGGCAGTGCCACTGGACTTTGAGACCATTCCGCGCTACGAGTTTTCGGTAAGGCTGCACCCCTGTGCTCCAGGGAACATCCATGGTTTTTAAGTGTCCTAAGAGTGACCAGACTTCTCTCTACCCACACTGTGAAACTCTGGAGCACTAGAAAGTGGAAATGATCATAAACAAGAGGAGGCGAGGAAGAAATTTGCTCTGCACCTTCTCTCTCTTTCCATCATCCAAAGGCTCAGCTGCAAGAGCTTAAGCAGAGCATGTTTCCCCCTTGCTATGTCATAGAGCTCTGAAAGCTTTATAGACCATAAAGCTTTGTTTTAAGTGCATCTATCAGGCACCATAGCGCTCCCCGGCCTTCTGCTCCAGCTTTCTCTTGCTCTCTGCCTGAGCTGTGAATTGTCAAGGAAGGAAAAGCAGGTTCATACCACACAGATGGTGTTAAGTCCTGACAGAGGGGCTTTTGTGCACTGGGGGAGCAAGATAAGCAAAAACCTTTCCACTCTGGCTCCAGGCTGTGCTGGTGTCCTGGGTTCAATTTGGGTTAATTATCACAAGCAGTTGGGAGGGGCTGCAGAAGGGTTAAACAACCCAACCAGCCAATGGGATAATCGATATCGTACTGAGTCATGGCCCTGTATAAAGGGAGGGCTGGCCCAGGGTGGGGGTGTCTGTTTTCAACTTTCTGCAGTGTGTAGCTTCAGTGTGGACAGAACAGGGAAAGTTGGCATTTTGGGCACAGGTAGAGCCTTTCTGGCTTCTATCACTCACTTTGTCTATTATTTCATTAGTACTTTCATTAGTACTGTTGTTTTCTTCTATCTTTGTATTGTTTCATTAAACTGTCCCTTATCACGGCCCCCAGGGTCTCACCTTTTTTCTTCCTCCCAATTCTCCTTCCCATCCCATAGGAGGGGGTGTAGAGGAAGGGTGGAAAAGGAGTGAGTGGCTGCGTGGTGTTTAGCACCAGCAGCGGTTAAACCATGACAGCTGGGGTGACAGATAATAGTTCCCTGGTTTGTTATGCAGAGGCTGAGGCTGTTTGAGGCAGGTGGTCCAGGGTGTTTGGCTTGCCCATGGCCTGAGGTCACCTAGAACTGAGTGGTTACAGGGGCTGAGGGAAGGGGTTCTTTTATTTCTTGAGCATCTATGCTTGGGTGGTTAGCACTGAGCTGGCTCATCTGGTGAGGGAACTCAGGAGGGAGTTGATCTCTCCATTAAAGAAGAGTAGATAACTCTCTCAAGCTTTGCAAACACCGCCTCCAACTCTCCCCTTTGCTTCCCAACTCTGCCCAGCTCTTTGCAAACGAGAGTGTCCCGGACCACGTCGGCTTCGCACGTGTGAAGATCAACCTCATCAATGAGAATGATAACCGCCCCGTTTTCAGCAAGGCCCTGTACAACGTCAGCCTCTTTGAGAACACCACTGTGGGCACCACTGTCCTCCAGGTCCATGTGAGTAGGAGCATCCTGACTCTTTGCCAAGTCCTGGTTGCGCGTGTGGCTCCACGCTGGCTGTCACCAAGGGATGGGATGGGAAGCCTGGTAAGGGAGTGGTTGGAGATATTGGTGGTAAGGGAGTGGTTGGAGATATTGGTGGTAAGGGAGTGGTTGGAAATATTGGTGGTAAGGGAGTGGTTGGAGATATTGGTGGTAAGAGAGTGGTTGGAGATATTGATGGTGAGGTGTAGCCCTCTCATGGGTTTTTGGAGCAGATGGCTTAACCTTTCCTGGTCTCAGGGAGATGTGCATGTGGTTCCCACCACACCAGGAGCTTAAGGAGAGTCCTGTACTGTAAGGTCTCTCATGCAGACAGCAGCTTCTCCTGCAGATACTGATCCCAATGGTCATGGCCTTGTCTCTTCTTCCTCCTTACTGCGTGGGATGTGCCAAGCATTTCCGTTGTGTACATGGCTTGTGTCCCATCACTTATTCACTGTTTCTCTCTTTACCTTATTTCTTATGGGAAAAAAAAGCTTTGGTACCTAATGAACTTGGTGTCTTCCTCCATGAGAGTGAACACTCAATGTTTATCTTTCACTGTGGGTTTTCTCACTGCCCCATTTGGAAGCATCATCTTCCTCAACAAAATCAGGATCAGTTGAGCCAATAATAGGGTGAAGGATGGAAGGAAGAGTGGAATGACTGTATTTAGCAGATTGTGATATTAAGTGGCTGGCAGCAGAGTAGTGGTGCAGCAGACAGAGGTAGTGATGATAGTGGAGTGTTTCCATAGAACTCATCCCTCCCTCCCTCCCTCCTGGTTGGTGGAGAACACCCACAATCCTTGGTGAGAAGATAGATTTCACTGGCATCATGCTGTCAGTTGATGTCAGTGCCAGTGTGGGGCACATCATAAAGCAGAACAAAATCCTGCACTGAAAACCGGTCAAAATAGGAAGCAAAGCACCTCTGGGATAGGAAATATCAGAGGGGGGAGCATCAAAACTCCTATTAGGCTTTGGGCGCATTACTATTCCTATCACTACTCATAGATGAATTTGGTGCCCTCTTAACCCCACCAGTCAGGGTCCCTGGTCTCCCACCCCCCCAGACGTGTGCTGATGCAGGGAGTAAAAACCCTGACAAAAGGGTTGGGTGTATGCGCTCGTGTGTAAGTGTGTTTACTCTACAAACAGATGGTGTGGAACTGTATAGAGCCCCCGAGCTGCTCCCATCTGACAGTTATTAATATTTCAAGCAGATGTTTAACTCATCAGGCCATAAGACACTAAACAATGCGATTGTTACTGAGTGTCCTCGCTCCTCAACTTCCAGCCACGCCAGCATTTCAGAGGGAGCACAAAGTGCCGGGAGTTTGAATCTTCTCTGCTAAATCAGAATGGAGGCAATTAGTGCAGAAATCCAGATTGCCCTCCCGGCTGATCCCAAACTTCTAACAACCCTCATAAAGCCCCAGCTTCTCCTGCTGCTGCCACTCGCCTTCGAGGTGCAGCCCTCTGCTTGCTTCCACGGCACTGCCCATCTGCACTGTGCCTCTCCGGCTGCCCCACGTGCCACAGACAAAGAGTCTGCTTTCTCTGCAAGTATATTCCTCCTTTTCTTTTTCCTTTCCACTCGTCTGGGAGCTCTTTATGCATATTCCTCATAGGTGTTAGGGATGGGTGTTTGAAGAAAGCCTGGCCAACCACATGGAGCACACATGTTCTTTGGTGGCCATTGAATGATGTCCTCATGAAAGGGGACTTTTGTTGGGTCCCTCCTTGCTCAGTGCTGAAAATGCCCCTTTGTGCAAATAAGTGCAGATTTTGTGCTACACATTTTGTAGGCTGGTGGATCTCCAGGATGCTGAAGGCCACAGAAATGATCCAAGGGCTGGAGGACCTCTCCAGGTCTGAGAGGATTGGGGCTGCTCAGCCTGGAGAAGAGAAGGATCCAGGGAGACCTTATTGCAGGCTTTCAGTACTTAAAGGGGGCCTACGAGAAAGATACAGACAATCTTTTTATCAGGGCCTGTTGTGACAGGACAAGGGGTGATGGTTTTAAACTAGAAGAGGGGAGATTCAGACTAGAGAGAAGGAAGA
>WTSP01014518.1:11104-35202 GCA_025331215.1 Actenoides lindsayi | reverse complement strand
AAGAGAGAAATATTACATGTCTTCTGCCCCTCCCTCCCAGCTCTAAATGTTGAGCTGTACAGAGGGAGAAGAGAGCTGCCAGGAGGGAGGGCTTGGGGCAGGCTGGCTGCACCCAAGGGTCCCGCAGAGCCCTGTTTGCTGGGGGGGTCCTTTGAAGGGCCATGGGTGCCAGGCATGAACCAGGGTGCAGCATGGGGTGGGTAGGCTCCAGCAGCCTGTGGGGAATGGGGTGAGGGCAAGGGATGTGTTCGGCCTGGGTCAGCTGTTGTCTAATCAAAGGACAGTGCTGGCAATAACCTGGGATTATAAATGGGAATTGTACTCCATCAAAATTGATTCTAGGGTAAATTGAATATTGAGTTAAATTCCAGTGCCTGGTGAAACCTCTGCTTTTGCTGCTGTTACCACCCAGAACTGAAGCAAATCCATCCCCAAGTCATCTGGATATAACGCTCTGCTGTTTGACCTTGGGTTACTACAGTAACCTTAAGTGCACAGTAATACACTTTCAGTCACTGTTCAATGCTCAGGGGAATGTTTTAAGGCCCTTGGCTGGAGTGAATATTTTTATGCAGGCTATAATTTCTTTTAAGACCTTCGCCGGCAGCCAGGCAGCCTTCACAGTGTCCTTCTGCTTCGCCGTAGCTGGAGCGCTGTGGGGTGGGGACCCATCAAAGGGGGCAATTGAGGATGCTGAGCAGAGGGAGGTGCTTGGGGTTGGTCCCTCTTGGGGCAGGTAAGGGACTGTGACTGGACCTTCCTTCTGGATGGGCAGCCCCTCAGGACCTTCCTGGGACCATCCTGCAGCCAGATGAAGATGGGCATCGGGCCCTGCGTGGTCCTGGATGTGACTTGGCAGGGCTGGAAACAGGCAGGAGAAGAAATGCCCAAAAGGGGACGTGGTGCTGCTCTTCTCTGCCTTGCTCCAGTATAACAGCAGCAGCCCATCGGCCTCCTTGCTCCTGGGAAAGCTTCTCCACACTGGCTTTGATCCCTGCTTGACAATGTGCCGCAGTGGCAAGCTCCACTCCCACATTGGAGACTCTTGTCCTCGCTGCTGCTGGGGTGTGTCACGTGCCACCCGGATGGGCTTGGCCAGCCTCTGCCCTTCCATCGGCTGTGGCAAGGGGGAAGGTTTAGGGTCTGTTCTCTTCTTTCCACACTGGGCACCCTGACAGCTCTGTTCCGCGCTATGAGGCAGTGTCCCTGCTCCCCACCCTCCTCTGCCACCCCAGGGCCTCATTTGAGCGGAGATTATGCTAAATTCAGTTAAGCTGGACAAATGCTCACTGGAGACCCAGGGAAGAAACCCCCAAACTGATTTTCATCTGTGGATCAGGCAAAATTTGATTCACAGTTCAATTCTCCAAAGGGGAAAATTTGCACAGAATCCCTGCTTAGATTTTATTTTAAGCAAATCCTATAAAAATCCATCTGAAGGAGACAGTAACTCCATCTTTCAGATCCTGCACACTGTATCTGGGAACAGGAGTTCTGCTTTTATATAATAAAAAATGTAGAGTTTCCTCATGTTGCCATATGTTTTTGCATTTATCTGTGCACTTGCTATAACCCTATCTGCTGTGTGTGCCTACAGTGCTATCTGTGTCAGCGCTGAGGCGCGTTGAGCGAGTATCATTCATGCAAAAAATGAGCCTAAAATCTCCCTGAAGAGTGGAATATAATAGAATACAATTGTATCATTTAAAAAACTTTGCATCATATTACACAGTCAAAAAAAGATAATATATGCTACGATGGAGGAAGCAAATGAAATATTGCATTAACTCTTTGGTTGCCCTCACTGCAGCAAATCTCATCGGCCCTGGAGTTGCTGGCTCATTTCGTCCCTGCGATGGGCTGTGCCGTGGGGTGGGATGGGTCCCTGCGATGGGCTGTGCCGTGGGGTGGGATGGGTCCCTGTGATGGGCTGTGCCGTGGGTGCCACGGGGTGGGATGTGTCCTTGCCTTTCCTGTGGAGCCTGCTGCTCTGAGTTTTCCCTTGCAGGACCAGGTGTGCTGCCCATCCCCTGGCTCCTGTTTTGGCAGAAAAGCCACAGTCTGGGGGAAGTGTGATTCTGCAGAGCTGTGTATTTGCTGGGGGGAGCTACCCCTCCTACTCATGGATGTCCCATGGGCACCCTGGGCTGGGTGTTTTCGGGAAGGCATTGTTGCTGCCTTGGTGTGACAGAGTGGCCACAGCAGCTCTGTGCCTGGGACCCCATCATGGGTGTAAGGCACCCAGCTCTCCCTGTGGCTGACCCAACCCTGCTGCCTCCTCACTACAGCTGGCATAAAAAGGAATATTCTCTTCCTCTCTCTGAATAGTATCTGTTCCCAAATCATGTATAAAACATTTGCAGAAACCACTTACTCCTCATGTATTTTTTATGAGTCCGATCCTAAGTTAAAATATATAAACATAAAAATATCAAGAAGTACTTTAGGAAAAAAGTTATTTCATAAAATATCAGGAGACCAATTTAAAACCTTGCCAAGGCCCCTGTCCGCCTGTGCAGCCCTGCCTAATGGTGAGGTGTTCAGAGGGTTTCTCCCACCAGTGGGGACTGTTCCCATCATTTATCCAGCCCCTGCCTCTGGCAGGCTCAGGCTTTCACACTTGAGAAATAAACCCTATAATTTTATTTAATCCAGGGGATAATCTTTTTGTAATGTGCCAGGACAAAGATGGGAAGTTTTATTTCCTGAAGCCCAGATTATGGCAGTCTTGCTCTGGCAGGCAGGCGAGACCAAGTGTTTGCAGAAACCTGAGGAGCATCCTTTGCCAGCAGCTCCCCTGGGCAGCAGTGGGGAGGGGGCAGAGTCAGGTCCTGCCCGGCTCCCAGGTGGTTCCTAACCCTGCTAACAAGGAAGAATTTACAGGCAATCCCAGCTCTGAAGATTTATTTTTTTCCTTTTCAAGGACGTGCATCCTTGAAGCCGCCTCTTGCAGTGGATCATTTCAGCTGCTGGCAGAGTGGTGCTGGGTGCTGCTGGGTGCCTTGTGGGTCTGGAAGTTGGACTGGCCATCACCACCCCAAGGGTGTTCCAAGCCCTAGATGGGGCAAAGCATTGAGGAACAGCCTGAACACATGTGCTTTCATCCACTTTGTGCCCATTCCCAGTAGTGCTGCAGTGGATCGTGGCCAGGCTGCTCAGACCCGTGTGCCAAAGCCATCAGGATGCCACCACAGAAAGGATCCCGCTTGGCTCCAGACCCTCATCTCTACCATGTTTTCCTCCAGCCAAGCCTGCTCATGCTTGCACTGACTTCTGTGCAGCTGTGGCTGGCTGGGTAAACTGGGATGCCCAAAATCCAGCCCGCTGACCCACAGCCCCCAGGGACTGTCCTTGTAGTTCGTGCCTCTCTTATTACTCCTTAAGCACCTTAAGATCTCAAAACACCTCCATAAACTCTGCCAGCTGTCTCTTGCCATCAATTCCTGGGAAAAAGTTCATGTTCGCTGTTTTGATTTTTCTCTCTGGTCCTGATAAGTTGGGGAGTTAATTGGGAGGAATTACCATCTGTCCCAGTCATTGTCTTTCAGTTGCTGAGTACTTCATGTTTGCTTGTTTCCTGCAAAATAGTCTCGGATTTCTATTTTTCCCCTTTGTAGTGTTTAATTGAAGAAAAAAAGAAATGGGATGGGGTGGGTGCTGGGGTGGAAAGGGAAAAGCCCCAGCAGCCCCAGCTTCTGCTTTAGAAGTCCTGGTGAGACACCAGCTGCGTGTCCAAGGGGAGCTCTCGGGGCCCGGGCAGCTGCGAACGGCACCGACCGCTCTTCGGTGGGATGTGTTAACGAAATACTGCGAAGCAAAAATTAGACAAGGCAACTAAATATAAAAGGCCTTTCCTTCCTCCATGCCCTGCCTCATTCAATCCTTCCTCAGAAAAGCCGTGTGAGATTTTCTTGCTAGGGCAGTCTTACTGGAAACTCCTGAGACAAAAACCTTGCTTTGGTAGGTAAAAATTGCTACGTTTGTTAATTTTGCCTTTAAGCACTATTAGTTAAATATTGTTTCTTTAAAAATGTATTTAATTTAAACTAAAATGCTGGAAATTTCCTTTCGAGAGCACTTTTTTCATGTACATGAATATTAATGTCTTTCTCAGAGAGATCTACTTGAAAAAAACAAGAATAAATTAAATACCTACAGATTTTTCTAATTCCTCTTTTTGGTGACATGCCGTCATTACATCAAATTACTGAGATGTGCTCCCATTTTTTTGTGTGTGTGAAAATTATGGAATATAAAGTATATGTAAATGCAGCAAAAGGCTGTGAAGAAAGAACAGGGACAGGAGCAGCATTAGGTATTCAGCCAGCATCGTTGTGAGCCAATTAATCAAGCAGTGGCGAGGAAAGATGCAGAAACGATGAGTTCGCCCTTCATGTTGATGAGGCCGGTCCAGGGCAAATGCTGCTGCACCTGAGCTCATAGTTAGGCATGCAGAAAGGAATCATGGGAATATCTTCACGCCTTTGTCTTTCTCGTGAAGGATGGAAAATGTCAAGCTGTTGTTTGGCTGCATGTGGGAGACTCGCTGAGAATTCACAGTCTGGCGAAGCGGGGTTTAACTCTTTGTGGGCAGGTTCTCCTGGCACAGCTGTGCCGAGCGCTGCAGCAACAGCTCTGCTGATGACTGGGGCTGGCTTGGGGCAGGGGCTCTGCCCTCTGCTTGGGGCAGGGGGTTTGCCCTTCCCCACCGGACGTGCCCCAGTCATGGGGTGAAGGAAAAGGTGTCTCCCCCCCCCAGCCTGTCCTTGGCTCTCCTAAAGCCATTTCACCCTGCAGCTCTGGCACTAGATTCTCCTTCCTACTGGACCAGTGGCTGCAGGGCAGGACCATGGGCCCTCCCAGGCTTTCCCCTCTTGTGCTTTTTGCCTTCCTCTTTCTGTGAAAATGTAAATTATTTCCAAACTTGCCCAAAATAATAGTGATAAAAGTTCTGTGCCTTAAGGCCAGACAGGTTTGGAGCCTCTACAACCTCTCTGGGTAGCCTGGGCAAGGCTCCAACACCCTCACACCAAACAAGTTTCTCCTCAGATGGAACCTCCTGGGTTCCAGTTGGTGCCCAGTGCCCCTTGTCCTGTCACTGAGCACCACTGATCAGAGTCTGGACCCATCCTCTTCCCTGCCCCCACCCCGCCCTGAAGCCCTTTAGCTCTTGCTCAGCATTGCTCAGCTCCCCTCTCAGGCTGCTATTCTCCAGCTGAACAGCCCCAGGGCTCTCAGCCTTTCCTGGGCACAGGGATGCTCCAGACCCCCAGCATCTTTAGGGCCTCCATCTCTCCAGTAGCTCCTTGCCTGCCTTGAACTGGGTGGGTCCAAGCAGGGGCCCTGCCCACACACAGGGCTGCTGAATCCATTCCCAGAATTTCCCTGCCCAGGACCAGTGCTTTGCACCCATCAGAGGAAGCATCACAGGGGATGAAAATGGAAATAAGAGTGCTGCCAGCTTTTATCCACCTTCCCCCTCTGTCAGGTGAGGTATTATGAACCTCTGGTCCTTCTGCTTGTTCACCTGTGGACTTTATCCTGCTGGTCCAGGTTCCCTGATCTGGAACAGTCTCAACTGCTCCTTGTAATTGCTGAGGTGGTGAGAGCAATTGCAACCCACCCATCACACATGATGCATTTCCCTTTACAAATTCCTGTAAATTGTTTGCTTTTCCTTCATCATAATATTGTTGGCCTAAGTTCAACTTCTGATGGGGATTAACTCAAATCCTTTCTCCCTCCCACACCAATAATTCCCCAATTACACTGAACTTCAGGGGCTGTACTTTGCAGCTGGGTCCATAAGATGAATTCCTATTTTTCTCAATTTCTAGCATTTTTCAAGGCCTTTGCCATTCTGATTCTCCCTTCTAATGCATTCAGAGATTGCAAGTCTAATAATTGTATTTTTTCCATCCTCTAGGTCAGTAGTACTGAATAGCACTGGGTATAAGACAGACCTATTCAACAGTTTTTCATTTCAGCTGTAAACCATCGATGACTAGTCTCCGACTGTAGTTTTTCAACTGGTTTCACATCCACCAAATAGTATTTTCATCTAGACTATGATTTCTCAGCTTGCTTGTGAGAATGTCATATAAGACGGTGTCAAAAATCTTATTAAAGTCAAGATATGACATTTACTGCTTCTTTTCTATCCAGAAGGCCTATTACCCTGTCGCAGATGAAAATTAGATCGGTTTGCCACGATTTGTTCTTGACAAACCCATGTTGGCTGCTACTCACCCTGTTATCTTCTTGGTGCTTATAAATAGTTTGTTTGATCATTTGTTCCAATATTTTTCTGGGAACTGAAGTTGAACTGACTTAAACTGATTATAATTTCCCAGCCTCTCCTTCCCCTTTGTTGAGCAGGCTCTGCAGCTGCTGCTCTGCATTGCCCACTGCTTCTCGTGCCCTGCACCGGCCTCGGGGACTGGCAGAACCCATGCTGAGATTCCCTCTGCTTTTCAGTGCCCTGGCGTTCCTTGTGCCAGACACCTGATCGTGGATGGTCTTTTTTAGTGATGCAAAAGAGGGTTTACACCCCCCCGTCTTTCCCACACTACCCCTCCATCTCTTTCCCTTCCTGCTTCTCAGCAGATGCTCTTTCCTGTGGTCTTCCCCACCTCAGAGCAGAGATACCCCTGGCTTGGTGCCTTGAGGCAGGAACCTCTTGGTCCTACCCACTCTCACTTGGTGCCTCGTCTTTCCCCACCTGCCAGGGCTGTACCTGGATTCCCAGCATGGCAGGGCTTGGAAGGGATCCCGGCTCTTGAGTGAGAAGTTGTGGCAATACCCTGGCAAGGGTGGGACAGGCGATAAACTCGGGGCTGCCTTTGAAGGATGCTCCATTTGGGTCCTCAAAGCTTCTGCACTGCTGTGTTCAAATGGAAACGAGGGGGGATGGATCCCAGAGTATAACCTGGTGGGGGGAGAATGCAGCGTCCGTTGCCGGAGGCTTCTCATTATATGGAAAAGTATTTCCTTGTTTTTAATTAAATATAAAGACTATCTTACAGTTATAATTAGTACCAGGTGGCTAAGGATTAAAGGGGCAGCATCAAAGGCTTGCCTGGGAGAAGCAAAGGCCAGGTTTGCCTCCTCCATCATAAATCACCAGGAATCTCTGTTCTCTTGAAACTTTCCATTGCATGAAGCCACCTTTCAATGCTGCTTGGGCTCCAGTCAGAAATTCTGACCCTTGGAAAATATCCCTTCATATTTTAAAGCAAGCAGAACAGAAGAACAATTGTTAATGAATACCTGTCTGCTGAGATCAAAAGTTTCCGTGAAAGGGTTGGTGATGTTCAGCCTGGTGAAGACTTGCTCTCTTCAAGCTGTGCTATTGGTGGGATGCTGAGAGCCAGGTGCAAATGGGCTGTCCTGTTCCCATCCCCATGATGACATTCCAGGATGGTTTTGCTGCCAGTTTAAATATCCAGGTTGTGGTACTCCCCAGGTGCTGCCAGCATGGCTGTGCCTGGACCATGGGAGCTGTTGGCAGGACTGTGTTGGTTCAGGGTTAGCCCTGGCTGAGAGCCTATATGAGCACTGCTGGGTGGCCTGGGGTTGTAACAAGGTCAAGGCTTGTATGGAAAAGGAAGGAGGGATGAGCTTTCCTGGCTGGAGGCCCCTCAGCAGCTGGATTTTGCTCCTCTAGGCTTCTGGTACCCCTGGCCCCAGCCCCTCCTTGTCCCACTGCATGCATCCTGTCCACTCTAACAGCGATGCTGGCAACGGGGATTCAGTGTGTCCCTCCCTGGGATCTCCACAGGATATTCTGCATCACACCCAGCTCTCAGAGTCCAAGGACCTACTGACACTGGGAGCCTTCAGGGCCTCACCAGCTGCCTCCAGTGGTTCCTGGTCCCCTGGGGCTGAGTGGATCATCCCCCTCGGCTGGCTGGGCAGGGATGCAGGCAGGCACCAGCAAAAAGCAGCAGGAGCCTGCAGTGCCTCCAGGGTGCGTGATCAGGCCTGGCGGGAGGCAGCTTGGTGTCTTTCCCAATCCCAGACTGCTATTTCACTCTGCCTTTAATTTTATTTAACATCTCATCGGGTTTGCTCTGCTCAGACCCTGCACAGCCCATCAGCGCCATGGAGGGAGCTGACAAATCCATTCCCTCCATGATGGATCACGTTGCCTTCTCCCCAGCAGAGCTGGTTGCCGATGCCTGCCCTGTCCGGCATCTCCTGCCCGCTCCCAGTGCCTGGCCCGGCAGACCCCAGCCCCACCAAGGAGCTGGCCCCGTGGGCAATGTGTCCCTACCCAGACCCATGCTGGTGCAGGGTTGGGGACGCGTTATTTACACCCTGGGCTCCCGTCCCCAGGGAAAGTCAGACAAACACACAATAAGCTTTGACACAAAGAGTGTTTATAAAATATTGCTCCTCTGGGACAGTCTTGCCTACAGTCATCAGGATGCTACTAGGTGCAATAAAATGGAACTGCTCTTTTACTCCTCACCACAATTACTGCCAGTGTCTGCTCCCTGACAGAGCGAAGGCTTGCTGGCCCAGCTTTCTGTAGCAAGGGAGCTAACGGGGAGGAGAGCTGCCCTTACCTCCTGCAGTGGTGCCTGCCTTGCATAAGCAGCCTAATAAACCCTGTGTGATTCTGAAAGACCTTTCAGTGCATACAGAGCAGCCCTGAGACCCGGTTGCAATGGTGAGATAGAAACGTTAGCTCTGCTTCACAGGTCCGAGGGATTTTATAGTCTGGATGAGATGCGATAGCATCCTTCCTCGCTGCCTGTGCCTCCCAACGGCTGTGGGGAAGTTCTCACAAAGGATGGGGATATTGTCACCAAATTGCAGCTGAGGGAGCTACGTTCTACTGTGCTGCATCCCCCTTGCAGCTTCAGACCCAGCTGGCGATCAAACACTTGCTGTGTTTACCCACCTCTGAGAGCAAATGTGGGGAGAGGGAAAGCAAAACCTATATGCAGTCCAGAAGAACGCCAGGCAAATGGGAGCCCTGTCACCAGGAGCAGCCTGCGCTCCGATTGCAGCATAATTCATTTCACAATGTATAAGAAAAGTTGAGTTATTGGGACATGTGACATTTATTTAGTTACATATCTCCTGTGGGAGGTTTCTGGGGCCATTAATGTAGTGTATTTGCATGGCTAGTTTACATGCCTTTGCTTGTTATTGCTGTCTATATTCCATGCACCTCACACTCAATTTCAATTCAAAGTTTGGCAGTTGAGGTGTCACGACTAAAAAATGGAATGGCCTCCCTCAGAAATGAAATAATTTTGTTGTTCAGTTCCGAGCGATTTTGTAATTTCATGCTTGTGTATGATAATTTTATGCTGTCCTGCTCCACGTAACTCAGCTCTGCCAAGCCCTGACAGGTGATAAATACAATCTTTTCCACCCGGCATGCGACAGGCCAGGATGAGGGGAAGGGAAAAAAAAAAAGTGTTGATTTCACATCTGAGGTCCTAGCGCAGCCGGAGCCACGGCAGCCCCGTTCCTTCATCATTTCACGCCTGGATTCCGGCAGGCACAACCCCTCGGCTGCGGTGCGGGGACCCCAGGGTCAAGGAAAGTGTCCTGGAAATGGAATGATGCTGGAGAGGAGCCAGGCGATGGTGTGTATGAAGGGAGAAAGTTATGACTTTGGCGTGTCCCCGTGCGCGGGCTCTGGGATGCGGCGCGTGATTTAGAGCCCAGCCTCTCTCTAATGGAGTTCAATAGAACCGTAACCTTTTGGAGAAATTATTTTTACAAATCTGTTAAACATTTGAAAGACAGCAATTTCCAATAAAAGAATATGAGTCCTTAACATTTATCACCAGGCTACAGATTTTATAACTGTTACTTCATATTGTTCTTGTAAAAAATGTTTCTCCTCCTGAGAGCAGATGAGTCAAAAGACTATTAAGGAAATGCCAGAGGTACAAGGGGGATATAATGGGTGCCAATAAAATGAAAGCAGAAGCAAACCATTTAAATTAAATTCAAGTGGTGATGAGAATCATCATTCCAACTACAAACCTGGAAAGCTAAACACTGCTCGGGAGCTCTGCAGTCTCGCTGAGCCCCAGCAATCACTGTGCCTGGTGGCAGCGATGTCTGGATGGGCTCAGAGGTGGCATTTGGAGGATTGGTGGTGAAGAGGGTCAGGTCACCCGGTGTGCTTGACCTGTCGTCAGTGAGAAAAACATGTTCAGAGTTGGGGTTGTTCTGGTCAGTCTCTGGTGATGCGTGGGCTGTTTGCAAGGAGTGTGTTGGAATCAGAGTCACAGACTGGATTGGTTGGGAAGGGACCTTTCAAGCTTATCGAGTCCAACCCCCCCCTGCAGGGAGCAGGGCCATCTGCAACTAGAGCAGGGTGCTCAGAGCCCCAGCCAACCTCCCCTGCAATGGTGCCAGGGATGGGGCAGCCGCCACCTCTCTGGGCAGCTTGGGCCAGGCTCTCACCACCATCAGTGTCAAAATTTCTTCTGTATTGGAATGGGCACCACGGATGAGCCCAGGAGCTGTGGTGAGGGAAGGGACCCACTGCTCAATGCAGCCTGGCTGGCCCTGGGCTGTTCCCTCTGGGGAAGATGCCTCTAGTCCTATCCTGCCTTCCAGACCAGTCAGGGTGGGAATTGTCAGCAGCTTTCCTGGACTTCCTTCCAGGAAAGCAGAAGGTGAGGGGTTTCCTAGGTGCCGGGGGGTGATGGTGGAAAATGCACCATGTCCAACTGCTTATGGCAGGAGGCAAGTGCAGCTGAGCCAGGGGCAAGTGCTGGCCCCTCTCTCCCACCAGTGGCCACCCGCCAGCTCTGTCTGGGCCTCCTGCCACCTCCCCATCTGCTGACCAGCCCACACTGGGAAATGCAGCTTGCATGTCTGCTGCAGTTGAAAATTGCTTCCAGCTCCTGAGTAGTCAGTGAGGGAAACTTTCTCATCCCTAATTCTGGAATTTAAGCCATCTAAGAAAAACATTGACAGAAACTTTAATTTGTTTCCTCTTTCTTTTCTCTTTCATCTGCCTTTCTGCTGAGGACTGGAAGCCTGTGGGGAAGCTGCTGCATGTCAAGAGGGATGGGGAGGTTCTGCCTGCCCAGCCTGGGAGCACCAGGCTGGACCTGGTGGCTGTCCTGGCCACCTTGACTGGTTGGGTCACAGAAAGGAGCACAGCAAGTTCCCTCTCAGTAGCCTTAACTGAAATTGAGGGGTGGGGGGAGAATAGCTCCCCCTCGAAGCAAGCCCGGGGACAGCTAGAGGCATTAACTTTGTGAATTATTTCATGCCAAAGCTAACTTGAAAAGATGTTTAAAAATTTTTGAAGTTTTTTTTTATGGGCCTTAAGTTGTGTTGTTTGGGTTTGTTAAAATGATTTTATATTTAGAAATTGAGATGTCTATGTAAAAAGATAAACCTGTAAACAAAACGAAAGATTTGGTTAGCGGCAACTGAATTATTTCCGCTGTCTTTTCATCCTTATATCACTTTCATTTTGGGATAACTAGAAAGCAAACTTCTCTGACTGCGTCGTCGTTGTTTTGAGCAGCAAACCGAGAGCCGCGTTACCGCAGAGCTCGGGTCTGTGGCCTCATCCCGACCCGGGACCGACACTGCCTGCGGGCACGGCTCTCCTTGCAGGATTGATCCTTCTGGGGTCTTTCCAAGCTCCCTGGTGGGATGTGCAGAGCTCTGAGCGAAAGCAGAGGTTGGGTGAAAGGCTGGCTTTGCAGCAGGGCGATGGGAGCCAGCCTGCCCACGGCCACCATCGCCACCTCCATCCGTCAGCGGGACCGCGCTGCGAGGAGCAGCCACAACCGGTCCCTCGGGGGCCAACGCTGCGGCTGCTTCTGCTGGGGCACTTCTGTGCCCGGGCTAATGATTTGTGAGCGGTACAAGCGTGTGTCACACTCCACGTCAGGAGGCACCCGCCGCTCCAGCTCTGACCGCGGTGTCTGCAAATACATTTTTCTAAAGGACACACATGAAAGATATTCTGAATCAACATGACTACAGCTCTGTTAACACAGGTTACCCTTAACCAGGAGGTCACTTCACATCACTGTGCTCACAAGACCAAAAATAATGTATTCAGCATAAACCGTACATCAGAAAGGCAGCGTGTGCGTGGGCTGGGGTCCTTCTGCAGCACCCACCAGCTCCCTGCCTCCTTGGGAGGAACCTGGGGGTGATTTATGGGTGTCTTATTACTCAGATGGTATTAAAAATAACTGTAAAGTGCCCAAGATAGAAAGGCTGTGAAAGTGTCTCTCATGTCCCTGACAGAAGGCTGTTTACAGTGTAGCACAGTCACAGATCTGAAATAGGCAATTAATGCTCTCTGAAGATGCGTGTGAAGGCTCAGCCAGCTCTTCAGTGGCATCAAGGGCCTCATGATGCCTCCTGGTGAAAACCATGGGTACTTGGTCTTCCTTGTCCATCTATCTCTTAGCTGTGAGTTTATTTCTGTGATGAGGCCTCATCTGCTCTGGGTGCTCTAAATCATCTCTGACCATTGCCCAGCCTGAGCCAGGGTCCTTGTCGTGCTGCCACAGCTGGGTGCTGCAGGTTAGCCGTAACCTTACAAACAGGATTTGGGCTTCAGATGGGGAAGAACCAAGAAGCGAGGAGGCAGAGCGAAGGGGCCTGCCCCAGGGCATCGTGCTAGTGCCAGAGCAGGGTACTCTCCACCCCTCTGCAGTCCCCTGCACCATGGCAGGCAGGTCCCCGTGCAAGGGGACAAGTCCTTCAGCGGCACGTCCCCCTCTTCCAGAGCGCAGCTGCCATTCCCACCAGCGCAGCCACAGCCGGGGTTTGTGCGCCTGGGTATTTCGGGGGTAGGAGCTGCCTGTCAAGGCTCCGCCTGAGCTGGAGGGAGTCTGTGTCCAGACTGAACCTGATCGGAATTGATGAAGCTCTGAAAACCTCCTCCTGATGCATTTCTCTGGTTCCCAAATAAGGGAACCTCAGAGCAAAAGGCTGCTTCAAGCCATAACTAAGGTTCACCTGACACACTGCCTCCAGCTCTGCTGAACACTGTCATCAAAAATCATCCTGTGTGCTCTCCTCCTCCTCTGCCATCCCTCACAGAGGCTTGCTGGCTCTGGGAAGCCATAGATATTGTGAAATGGAATTCAGAAGGCGCAGAGAAGCATGGTTAAAGTCAGCTCAGGGTGCTCCATCACCCGGCTGGCCTCTCACGTGAGCCTCCTTTGCACCTTACAGCACTGAAAGCACTTTTCCTAAGAGCTTTCCTCTGCTCAGGGCCCTGGCACACATGGTGGTGGCCATCACAAGCCTGTCAGTTGTACCGGAGATGAATTGAACAGGGGCTGGGGATCCACATGTAGCTTTCTGTGTGATGGGAGCAGGGCCTGCAGCCCAGCCGGGCACTGAGTGCATTTAGCTGGCTGAGAGTCAGCACGGAAACCGGTGTGAGGAGCTGGGACGTTCAGCTCGCGCTCATCGCGCGATGCTGCTCTGGAGTAACTGGGCAGCTGCAGGCTGGGCAAGGGTTTGTCGGTCCCACGTGTTTGTGTGCAGCTCTTGGAGCACGTCCCCCTGCTCCCAGTTATCTCTTTGTGACCCAGATGGGAATGGCCTTGGTCAAGTCCCTGTGCTAAGACTGCAAGTCCCTGAGGTGGCACTCTGAGGCTTGTCAATCGAGGTGGGAAGCCCAGATGTGGTGGGACCTTGTTCAGCCCCTTTCCTGGGCCGCCACTCACCAGATCTGCAGATTAACTCCATAATGTAATGTTGCTCTGTACAGAGCAATAAATTAGAGTTGATTTTTTTTTTTTTTGCATATTTTTACACGTTGCATATTTAATGTCTCTCTGAAAATATAAATAAAACATACATAGCCATTAGAAATCCTTAGAATCTGGGAAGCGCCCAAGAATTTATTTGTTTTCAGGAGGATCATACATATTGTATTAAAACTATATAAAGGGTTTAATAAAATGGCAAAAATAAAGCAAGAGCGAAGGCTCTCAATCTGCTCTGAGAGGAGGGAAGTGATCTTTCTTTGATGCCTATTAAATGTTCCAGCAGATGAAACCCTATATTCTGCCAGGAAATGAGTTTGCCACAAGCCGATTGGGTGCTGTCGTGTGTGCTCGACTTTACCACTGTCATTCCTCTTCCTCGAGCAGCAATACATTACACCGCCTCCATTTTTCATTCCTCACTGCCCGAAATGCAAATTTTCTCTCTGTTGTTTATATTAGGTTTTCAAATATATGGAAATCCAGATATCTGGAGGAAAATGTCAGGGCCAGAAATACTCGTGATCTGTCTTTCCCCCAGCCTGACACTTTTCTCCATCACTTACACGGAAGCCTGGGAGGAGCATTAACTGCCGGAGAGGGTCTGGGCGCGCGGCCGGGCGCTGCAGGTCCGTGGCTGCCGAGCAGCCGCGGGGCTGGGATGAGCCCTTTGCCACTTGCTGCCGCTCAGGCTTTGCTCAGGTTTTTCACCTCTGCAAAGCTGAGCGTATGGTCTGTGGAGGAAAAGGGCCACGATGTGCAGGGAACGTGTCTGAGTGAAGGGGATCTGGGTGACTGGAGCTGTGGGAGAGGGATGAGCTCTGCCTGGGTGCCCAGCATCCAGCTGGGATGCTGCCTGTGGTCCAAAGAATTGCTGGAGCTGGGAAAGATGTCTAGTGGTGGGAATGGTCGCTGGAAAGGGCAACCAAGAGACCCCGTCCTCACACCCTGAGTTTGCTGGGCTTGGGGAGAGGGGTTCCAGCTGTCAGCAATGGGCACCCATGTCAATGCTGCTGCTTCTGACTGGAAAGTGGGAGATGGTAGCAAGAGACCAGATAGTAACGAGTTGTGCATCTTCAGGAGGAGTTTTTGGCCAAATCAGACTGAACTCCGGGAGTTCCCCTGAGTTTTCTCAAGTAAGAGGTGTACAAATAATTCACAAAAAGGACAGAGGTGACCTTGCAGAGAACAGCATTTGGTGCTTTTGGCTCAGAGGTGTTTGTGATTGCTCATCTCTCCTACATTGACCTACCTTATCATGTGCTATGGCTTTTCCACTGAGCCCCAGCCCTCAAGGCCAGTAACTGTGCTGGTTTATCTGGGGCAGATCCAGATCTTCCTTGCTCTCAGCCCAGTACCAAGTCACAGCTTCTCAGAGGCTCACCAGTTCCAAAATTGGGGTGGTCAAGGTGGCTGGTCACCTGCAGCTCAGATGGCACTGCTGCGTTCACGGATGGGCCCTGCCATAGGTGCTCCTTCAGCTGCCAGGGCAGACAAAAGGATTGCTCTGGGTCTCAGGTCAGATGAGAGCAATCCACGCCATCAGGCAGCTTGCCATCCTCTGGGAGCTGGGGAGGAAGATGTGGAGATGGGAGAGGAGGGGATTAGCTACCTGGGTGCATGGGCAGTGAATGACACGCCGATAATGACTGTGAATTGCATCTGTTGCTTCTCTATGAATAACAGAGCTCTGGCAGCTTGGGAGGATGACCTGGGGGCAAAAATCACTCTCCCAGTGCTGGAGAAAACCTGATGTGCCTTAAAGGATGTCACAAGAGTCCTTCTAGCAGATAGCACAAGGCTGCACAGGCAGGTAACCAGAGCTGGAGTCAGCACAACGTTCGTTCCTTAGTTGTTTCCCCGAGTGAGTACATGGAGAGCTGAGGGAACGACGTGTAGCAGCGAAATCCCTATTAACAGGTTTTTATTACATCTTGTTCACATTTCTGAATGAGCGTGTTACTCAGAACTCCGCTTCTGAAGCTCTGCCCATGCTGACGACTTGTGCATAATGCCCCCTGCAGCGGGCATTGCCTTCATCCCCCAGACCTACACAACCAAACCAGCCCCAGACAAATTCGCACCCTCTGAACTTTGCAGTCGAGTGGGGACTGTGAAACTTGCTGGACCTCTCTGAGCACAGTATCTGCTTTCAGCAGCAGCTGAGCTCCAGCACGCAGGCAAAAAGAAAATCCTAAATGGTTGCGACGTAGTTACACCGAGATCTGCGTTTGAATGAATTTTATACACACAGAGACGTTTTCGTCTGTTTGCTTAGCTCTGCACAAACACTGCTTCAAGCACTTGCACACGGAGCAGCGAAGAGGTTACACAACCCCCGTGCACATAAAGGCCACAGGCTTTTTAACTGAATATTTGAGTACTCAGCAAAAAAACCCCGATGTTCTTGAAATCACAGGAAAAATTCCAGGACTAAGAAACAAACAAGCGAGAAAAATCAACCCCCCTGCTGAGCGTTGTTGTCTGTCCTGTTCCACCACCCCCCCCACAAAGCCAACGCAGATCCGAGTTCGGGTGAGAGGTTTGTCCCTGGTGCGCAGCTCACCCGCTCTGCAGGATGTGCCCTCTTTAAGAAGCATCTTTTCGGGACTAAACTTGCATTTTTGTAGCAAATCTATTCCCTTACTACGTCACCTATAAAAGCCTGGAGCATATGCTTAACTTTAGGCCCCTGCTGGGCTGAGGTGGATGGATGCTTTGCTTCACTGGAGCCAAACCTGTGCCTGGCCCCTGGCAGAGCGAAGCTGAGAGTGTGCTTCACTGTGATGTTGCGGTGATTTTATCACCTCCAAACCCCACTGCTGCTGGCACCGCTGCCTGCACCCAGAAAAGGTGTTCCTTCTGATACAGGGAAATGGTCCTGGCCAGGGGTTTGTCTGTGGGTTGCTGCTGAGTGCCCGGCTCTGGAGACTGGGCACAAACGGGCACTTTGCACAGGGCTGGCTCTGCTCAGGCTCCCAGCCCGGGTTTCGGAGCCCTCTGCCCATGCCAGCAGGCTTCGTGCCTCGGAGGGGTCAGGCAGACCTCAGAGACACGGCAGCGATCCGTGTCCCTACCCCTGCGATTGGGATAGCATTGCTGAGAACAGCTTGTACCATTCTGCTGTGCTCCTGAAGCCTTGTTCAAAGGGCAGCAGCTATGTGACTAACGGAACCAAACGGCCATGCCCAGAATTTAATTCCCAGAGCGGCAATCGGGAAGTGCACCCGGCACATGGAAATTGGATCCAAGGGAATATCTGGGGAACGGGGTTTGCATTCTCCATCATCTCTGCTGGAGACGGCTGGTTTTTCCCACCGAGCACTGTTAATATTCTCTGCGCTTGCCAGAGCAGTGCCGAGGTGACTTCAGACCTCTCTCCTATTCAGCTCCCCCTTCCAAGGCTGGGCGTTTTGGCAGACTTCTTGTTCCAAACCAGTGGACCTTGTTACAAGTCGGAATGCATAATACAGCCCTCCCTCCCCTGAAGAGACAGGAACTGGGATAAAGCAGAATGTACCTTTGCTCCTTTAATTACCAGCTCCAACTAAGCTGTCTGCAAGTATAAGGGGGTTTCTTTAAGTTCCTATTTTCCTCCTACCCTGGCCTGACCTACTGCATCCCACAAACTCAGAGATGCCTGGACATGCTGGCCCACCCTGCTCAGGCTGTATTTGCAGACACAGCCCCTTCCCATAGCCCGAGAACTTGCTGGTTCTGTTCCCAGAAGGGTCTGAAGAACATCTTCTCCTGATACTTCATCACTTATGATCTTGGCTGAAAGGCAGCTCCGTCTTTTTGAGCACCTTAGAGCTCCTCCAAGACCACAGGAGACTGATCAGGAGAACAAACAGGAGTTTGTTTGAGGCAGGGAGTGTTTCAGCTCCTGCCTCCACAGTCCTGCTCCTTGTCTGTAAGGCCAGGTCAGGCGAGCTCAGTGACTTGCCTGTTACTCTGAGCATGTTTGAACATGGAAACAGCCAGTCCAGATCCTTGGCTTCCTTCTCTTCTTTTCCTTTGGCAATGAGGTCAAATGATAATGATCACAGGCTTGTTTTTTTTTTTAAAAAGAGAGAATCCCTGTGGCCATCGTGAGACCCAGAGCACAAAGAACTGATCTAACACATCTGAGTACAAGAAGCTATTACATGCCATCACCGAGGGCAGAGAGAGGACTGTCCGCAAGGTAGCTCCCAGTAGGTCCAGTCTGAGGTGATTTGCAACAGTTTTATTTCACCAGAATGGATTAATACTAGAAAATAATTTACGGATTACAACAACCCCTTCAGCAAGGTATAACTCAGAGCCAGGCAAGCAGCCAGCACTGAGAGTAAAGATTTGCATCTGTGCTCGGCTCTTGTGCAAGGTCTGGTTTGGCGTAAGCCATGAAGAGACACACAACTGCATATCGTGACACCTGAGCCCCCACCAATCCACTGCGCTTGGCTCAGGTGCAGCCCAGACTCCACATGCAATTCAGGTTCACTTCATATACGTTAAGTGTCTTGGTCACCAGAAACTGAACTATTCCCTGCATACATTGCACAGCCCCCAGAGATCTGGGGAAGGACATCAGGTTTTCCCCTCAATTCATTGCAGCTGAAGGTGATGCATCAGAGTGAAGGCTTTCAACTGATGATCTTTACAAGCGGGCCATCCATCATTAGCGAAGGTCAAGTTGCAGATGAATTCCATCATTTTACGATCATATACTTCCCCTCCTTGCCCTTGGTTGGGTCTTCAAGAAAAAGTGAAGCTCTTGTGTATGGGGGGGTGGTTTCTAGCTGTCTGGAGAGTGTGCACAGTGCACTTGCTAGAAGGAATGGTTGTGGAGAGTGAGGCATCATGGTCGGCTCTTCATCTCTTCAGAGGCTGCTGATAAATCCTGATGGTGTGTGGGCAGCACTACAGATGGTACCTGCACCCCCTGGATCTGCAAAGACCCTTTGAAGCAGGGAGCAAGGAAAAACTGTTCAAGTTCTTAAAAGAAGAGCCTTCAAGGCCCTGCAGCAGCTGAAGGCTGTGTTTCTTCTCGAATGTATTCCACAAGCAGCTCCTCCTAAATGGCAGTGGCCACCAACCTGACTCCCCACCTGCATTTAGCTTCAGCTCACGGTACCTGAGTTACGCTTGTCCTCTTGGTCCAGAAATGCATTTGGAGGGAGGAGTCAAAGATGGTGTTTGGTTGCAACTAACTTATTCCGAGATACCTCTAAGTCACAGACGTCTTTGAGTATGTTGGTTTCCTTTTATCCACCAGAGAGATCTGAAAATTGGGGCCAAAATGGATCATCAAACTACTGAAGCTGGAAGAAGAGCAGAACAAGGGAAGGAGCTTTTAAAGCACAAATGTAGCACGGGCTGGGCAGTCGTAGGAAGAACTAGGAAAACACTCAGGGTGTGCTTTTAGGTGACTCCTTCTGTTTGACCTACTTATGCCCTCTCTCACGGGACCAGGTTTTTAGATAAGCAGGTCTGGAAGCCCAGCTTTAGAAAGGAAGGGGAGATGCTGTTGGGCTCTGTGGCTCCACACCACGGGCCATTGGCTGATTGTGTCTTGATACACCTTGGGTGCGTGCAGGCTGGGAATAAACCTTCTCCTCTTCCTCTGTGCAGTGGATGTGTTCCTTTTTGTCTGTCATAGGACAAACTAGAAAAGAAGAGCTCCAGCCTGGCTTCTGTAGACACAGAGAAGTGTGGTGTCTGGAGCACGCAAAGGCGATTAAACGTGTCATGTGTGCATCATTTAAATTAATGTTGCTAAAACAACAATGCTATTTTTAATATTTAAAGAGCCCCTTTGAAGAATAGGAGAATCTGTCACCTTTCCTGGAGGATTTGAATCTTGTGTTCTGAGGGTTTTTCTTCCCTGATTAAAGGAGTTGGCTGCATGAGGAACAGATACACATGATGTGCTGGGAGGGGGTGTGGGACCGAGACGTGTCCCAGGGAGCAGCTTCTGCTCGCATCCTTTGAGGATGCAGCCGGGAGGATTTTCTAGGCTTTCTTTTGTGGAGCTCCCACCCAGGGTGTCCTCCTTGTGCCAAAAGCCAAGGGAAGCTGCCAGACAGTGCTTTCCTGGACACCCACCTCTTGCTGTCTCTGCTGGGACGTTGACAGCAGGTCTGGAGCATCTTGGGGGCTGTGGTACTGTAAGTGGCACTGCTCCTTGTGTTTGGTTTGCTGGCGAGGAGCTTCCTCCCCACTCTGTCTCCACTCCATTCTCCTAAGTCTCTTCTGGACATTCAAACATGACCAGAACCACCACCTGAGTCTTACCCTGACCCAAATCAGTCCTTAATCTCTGTACCAGGGATGTTTCATGAAACAGCTGCAAGCTCTACCCAAGAGAGGTCCAGCTGGCGCTGAGGGTGGGTGAGTCCCTTCATGTGCCTCGCAGGCAGCACATTTGCTGTTGTGGCAGCATGAGGTTTGGCATCTAATCCAGGCCCCCTCCTCGGCAGCACCTCCTCACCCAGCCGTGTTTGTGCAGCTGGGTGTTCCTGCTGAGCTGCACGACTTGCACTTGTCTCTGCTGAGTTTTCTCTGCTTTCTTTTGGGCCAGGCCTCCAATCTGTCTAGAGTTTTGATTTCTGATCTCCTCCCAGCGGTCTTATGCTCCTACACAGCCACAAGTCTGCTGCAAAGAGAGCTTGCCCTTTCCCCCCAAATAGCGTCAGTGCAAATCTGGAGCAGCATCTGACCCACCTTTCCCTGCAGCCATTCATGCAGGACCTGGTGCGCTACTGGTGATTGGCATTGGACTCCAGGACCTTCTAAGGTGACTGGTTGTGTGTCCACGTGCTTAGCTGCCCTTCCACCTCCACAGGATTTCACCCAGACGAGGTTTGCTGTGAACAAGGAGCAGGAGCTGCTTCCTGCGCCTCTGAGGTGACCAGGGACCTGGATCCAGCCCCTGACCTCTCAGATGCTGACTCTTAGTGCCCTTCCTCTGCTCAAAATATCCCTGGAGTGCTGGGAAGTGGAGGAGAAGGGCCCATTGTCAGCAAGGCTGAAGCTGGGAGCAGATATTAATGTTATTGGAGGGAAAAGACTATTAGGATTCTGTAGCTCTGAAAAATACATAAGTCTGAAATAAGACTAATGAGACATTTACTGGTGCGGTCGGGTTGCATTAATGACCCTTCAGAGGATACAATTGCAAAAGGCTTTCACTGTAATTACCACACTAATGATCAGCAGTGACATCATTTTAGACCAAATGCGATGCTTGTTTTGGATGCGTTTCAAGATCGGGACTTCTCCGGGGCTGGCGCATGAGGCCCATCAGCCTGATTGCCTGTCTCCCTGCTCTGCTGACCATCCTTCTTAGCTGCCTCCTTGGCTACTGGCTGCCCTCCAGCCTAGCCCCAGAGTCCAGCATTCCTCTGCTTTTTAAGGTGCTTCTGGGAGTATGAGCTGAGAATGGTGATTTGTCAACAAATCCCAGTGCTGGGCAGGAACTGGAGGAGGGAGAAGCTGGGGAAGAGTGACACACCTCCTTTCATTCTGCAGGCATCCTTAAAAGGCTTTTAATAAACAATGATTTATTATCTCCTGGCATGGCCTGAAGCGCATCTGCACCGTGTAACCTTTGGACAATACCTGCTCCCGGGCGCACGTCTGACAGCCGGTGGGGACAGGCTGATCCCCATCTTCCCCAGCACCTCTGGGCTTAGGGGAACATATTAATTAACCTCATTATCCGGGATCATTTCAGCGAAGAAACAGGGTGTTCCTGTGGTCTGAGGAGGGCTCCTGCTCCTGGGCTCAGCCCGAGGCAGCCGGAGCCAGAGGGTTGGAATATTTGCAGGGACACGCAGCTGGGAGCGGGCGATGCTGGGGGCTGTGCTGGGGCTGGAAGAGATGCCCGGTGGTGAGGGCTCACCCCAGCCCTCCTGCTGACACAGCCACCCCCAGCTCTGCTCCCAGAGGAGGGATGCTGGGAGCCCACCCTACCTCAGCACCGTCTCTGCCTGCACCCGGGGCTGTCAGTTTGCAGAGCCCAGGCTGGGGCTGGGAGGGAGCTGGTGGTGGCTGCGTGCCCACGATGGAGTGTGCCTGGGCTCCTGGCTGCCTCTGCTCCTCCAGCACCAGGCATGGCTGGGGAGGGATTGACAGAGGCTTGTTAAGCTTTGACAGAACTTCACCTTTGAAGGAACTGGAGAAAGCGGGGCTTTTTAATTTAAAAAAAAAAAAAAAAAAAAAAAAGAAAAAAAGCAGGTCATGATTTTTGCCTTTCCTTTTCAGTTTTCTGGAAACAGGATTCCTGCTCCAGCATTTCATAAAGAGCACATTGAGAGCCCTGTCATTCGTGCCCAAAGGCTACTGCTCCCTGCCCCAGCCTCCCACCAGGGCTCTGCCTTTGAAGGCGAAGGCACCGCTGTGTGACTGTCCTCAGGGACACTCATTTTCTTTCCTATAGACTTGCTGGTTGTCACCAGCAAATATCCAGCCAGGCTCATATCACCCCCTTGTTGCCAGCAGCATCCTGGAAAATACCAGGACTGGTATGGGTGCCAACAGCAGCAGGTTGCTGCTGGTGGCACAGGCGCAGCCTGGGAACCGCTCCTGGGGAGGCACCTGGAGATGGGTACAATGTGTGCAGGATGCCAGGGCAGCTTTTTGTTCTCTACCGGGGATTTTTTGACAGGTGCGTGGTGTTTTCTTATTTTGGAGCTGGTTCTGCCTCTGGAGAAGGTGAATGGTAATCGGGAGTGTGCTCTCAGGTGAAGGCAGCTGTTAAACACGAGTCTCTGTCGTAAGGGGTGTGGGAGGGAGCAGTAATCCTGGAACGGGAATGGGAAAAGGCACAAGCATCCATAATCCTCATCTGCCTTAACCCCCAAATCTCCTCACTCCATTCTGGAGATGAATTTTTTTCTAGAAAATCCTTCCTTTAAAAAAAAACCTTAATCATATTCTTCCTTTACTGGTTTCCAAGGGAAACTGCCCCTTGTTGAAGGTGCTGAGCAGCATCCCTGCCGGTGTTGCCCAGCCAGGACCACACGCTGCGCTTTGCCAACCTTCAAATTGCACCCGTGTTGCCGAGAGCCTGGGGAGCGAGCATCCTGGCCCCATTTTCTTTTGCCTCTGGCCAACGGACAGGGTCCTGCTCCAGCCCCTCTGCCTCCCCACCAGTGCCTGCCATCGGCATGTGCTCGTTTGCAGATCCCTAACGAGGAGCTGTGGCTGCTGCTGGCTCTCCGGGCTCGGCGGGTGCGGGGAGGCAGCGTGGAGCAGGCTGCGATTCAAGGTCTGTTCCCTGCTTGAGCGATCAACATCATTTCCATACTATAATTACATTGCCCAATCCTCTCCTGATTTTACTGCTATCTTGTAAGGCGTCCCGGTTGTGAGTAATTTAAAACTATATGAGATGTCAGGCTCTGTGAAACAATCACCCCTCAAAGAAATATGGTCTGAGATAATAATTGATAAGTCCCATTAGGCAACGGGCCCCGCTCTTTCCGACTTGGCCTCTTCTGCGGCGGCCTCGCTGATTCTCTGAATGCTGCTTTTGCCGCTCGGCATCACTGGGAGCGCAGCACGCCCGGCCTGGGCACCGAGGGGACGCCCTGCAGGGTGGCAAGCGAAGGAGCTGCGGGATCAGGGTTATCTCCTACTGGGGGCTACTGGAGCAACTCAGTCTCCTCAGTTCTAGGGTTACTCTATTTCACCCTGATTTATGGGTGTGCTTTCACATAAAATATATTATGAGCATTGCTTGCCACCTGTATTTGCTCTGCGGGGTTTGTCTCAGCAGTTTCTCCTCAGCTTCCTCAGCAACTAGGAAACTTTCCAGGACATCTCCCCTGGTCCCCTTCCCACACTTCACCTCGGCACTGCCGAAGGGATGCCTGGGCAGGCAGGGGGACCAGTGGCTGCTCCATCTCCTGCAGCATCGGTGTGGCCACTGGCACATGGTACCCAGTGCCAGGACAAGTTGACTGTGGCAGGGCATCCTTGGCACAGCAGTTTGGCCTCGGTATCTTGGTCCAGAATTTGTTGACAGATTGAGAAACCACCTTTGTTTTATATGATAAAGGTTCCCCCATGGCCAGCTGTGACAGTGCAGATTTGAGGTACCTGAAACTGCTGATTCCATCTACAACTGCTGATGGCTCTCAACAGCTCCCTGTCACTGTCGGAGGTCGGAGCCAGGAGGGTCAGGCTCTGCTCCCAAGGGGCAAGTGACAGGACAAGAGGGACTGGACTCAAGTTGCCGCAGGGGAAGCTTAAGTTGGAGCTGAGGAACAATTTCTTCCCCTCCAGGGCTGTCCCAGGCTGCTCAGGGCAGGGGTCGAGCCCCCGTGATCCCTGGAGGGGTTTGAAAGCCGTGGAGCTGTGGTGCTGAGGGCC